>LBNU01038076.1:72498-85173 GCA_014162995.1 Artemisia annua | reverse complement strand
GTTGATCCCAGTTGAGCAAACGATCTAGTATAGAAGCTGACTTGAATATAAACTTATATAATATGCGGAATATATTATATAACTTAAGATGAACACAAGAACAATGAATATCACACTAAACGCTTCAATATATTGATTATACGAGCACTCTTACAATGTTGGGGTTTAACAACCTTGAAGTGAATTCGACTTTTCTAATACACGTACATTCTCTAACCCTAGGGATCTCCTTTTATAGACAAGGAACCCTACACGGTTTACAAAGACTTCTTACACACACAAACGATATTCTAAACCTATAGAATATTTAATACAATCATTAACATAAATACATGACTCAATACCATAATTAACTCTGAGCAGCAGAGTTCTTCAATATGAGCAGCAGAGTCACAATTCCAGCAGCAGAGTCAGTCAGCAGCAGATTGATATTAATAGAAGCAGAGTTACTTAAAACCCAACAATAACTGATTATAAGGTGTCATCGAAAAATGTGGAAGAGTGATTACATACATATCGTTTATTAGTGAAAAGATGGTTTATAGAAATAATTATTATTATCATTTAATTGGATTTATAAGTGTATATATAATCACGATGAAAATCGGGCATGACCCGTGTAAGCATTTTTTTTCTCGTGGTCACTATAAGTTACAAGGTATAAGTTTGAGTAAATAGCCGTTTTATAATTCATATACGTCTTCATAAAACACACCAAGTTTATATAGGGTGATGTAATTTAGTCAATATGTTTAAACTTAAAAGTTTAGTTTCTTTATAAATTTCAAACATATAAAAGTTTATGGGTGTAAATATATAGAAGAGTTTATGTATGTGTTACGTATATATAAACTTTTTGAGTTATACAGTATGTTTAGTAAGTTTAAGGAATAAATGAGTCGAGAACAAGTATATGAGTGTGTCGTGAAATATGTTAGGAAAACAACAACCGTGACTAAATTTTATTGACGATTCGGGTACACGTTTTACTAGGCCATTTCATTTGTCACACACCTTGCAAACTTTATGTTTCTTTTCAAAATGTTTATATTTGCTTTACACCATCAGTTCAAGCGCACTCCATTATGACAAGTAATTTAACTGGTTCAACTCATCGCATCCTATTGTTATATTATAACACAAGATTTTAAACCTGCTATATATAATTCGGACGCACCATGCCTAGGCTTATTGGGCTCGACATACACACACAAGCCCATTTACAAGAACAGATTCAATTTACAGGTAAAGAAAATGTTACTTTTTATTTTTTTATTTTATTTTTATTTATTTTTATTTTTTTTTACTGGTGTCGAGGTACAAAAGGGAAAGAAAGAAGGGTGTTGCCTGGTATACTAAGTACCATCAGAAAGAAAATGCAATAGTGAAGAGTGGATTTGGCCACACCAAGGCTCGAACTTGAGACCTCTCGGTGTGGGCTGTCGCAAGGAGAGGAGGAGGAAACTCATTATAAGCAGTTAACGCATAACCAAAACCAAAAACCAACAAAACTTTGTTTCAAAAATCCTTTATACCCCAAGATTTATAATGACAAATAAGCCACTGAAGTAAGCAAAACGATAATAAGCACCATCCAAAATAAGCCAATCTTAGTTTTAATTTCGGTTTTATTCATTTTGCCACACATTAACAACAAGAAAACTTAATTATAAACATGTATGTGTCAATCGATTCATAACAAAATTTACATCTTGCAACATAGATCGAAACCACAAGTTTATTAATAGAATAACATCAAGAAATTACAAAGTATAAGGAAATTGGGAAACCCTTACTAGTGGTTCGGTTAAAAGGAAGACCAAGAACAAGATAAACCCGAATACAAATTGACCAATCCAAGCAAGAACCCGAAGCAACCAAGCTGTAAATCAGACCCGTTAGAGATCTTGTTTGTGATGGATTTAAAAGTGTGTGATGAGGGTGAGCCTCCTGTGGGTCAACAACAATTTAAAAAGAAGGAAAAGAAGATGGGTTTGACTAGTCTTTCCTTGGTGTAAGACCTGTGTAGTATTGATTTTCAGCAAAAATCACCATCTTCCTCGTCATCACGTGTCTTCTTCCCTATCTATGACTTGTTTGATGCGTTGACTTTGAGGTTTAGACAAAAGGGACTCGGCCCTGGCTTGGTTCAAGGACAATAAGGACCGTTTGGTTTTTAGTTGTCATCAATGGAGAAATCAGATCTGTGCTAACCAGATGGTGGGGATGGTGGGTGACGTTAGGGTGAGAGAGAGAGAGAGAGAGAGAGAGAGAGAGAGAGAGAGAGAGAGAGAGAGAGAGAGAGAGAGTATGTGGGGATAAGAAGATGGCAGGAAAATGTTTTCATCTTTTAATTTATTTTGTTTTATTCTTGTTTGGTTATTATAATAAAAGGGTAAATGTTTATTTAATACTCCCTCCGTCCCAAAATTATTGTCCCCCGACAAAAAATACATGGTTTAAGAAAAGTACATTTATTGCAGCTTTCTCTTTCTTACTTTTTGACAAAATGATAATTTTGCCCTTAGGTAATTAATTAAAGTCTTCTTTAAGGTATGTAATAATAATTTTAAACAAGGGTAATATAGTAAACTTGGTTAAACTTTCCTATCTATTTTTAGTAGTGGACGATTAAATTGGGACATCCCAAAAAGGAAACGTGGACAATAAAATTGGGACGGAGGGAGTAAAAGGTAAGTGTTAGGTTTTTAAATAAAAAGTAAGTGTCAGATTAATAGGTTTAGGTGTATCCCGGGTTTTGCTGAGCTGCGGTTTGATTAGTGTTTTTCAGGTTGTCGTGAGAATAAATTAGTTCCTTGTTATTAAACACTGGTTGATGTTGTTACTAGATTTGTGTGGGTACGCGCGTACTGTGTCGTTTGCATGAAATGTGAGTTACGTCACATAACTAGTTGACGAAATCATTTGTGGTTGTAAAATAAATTACCATGAAAATGGTTAATTAGGCTTTCATAATAAATTACTTCATGTTTAGCGATAATTAATGACTAGGTAAATTACGGGGTATTACACATGCTTTGTCAGATTAGACCACAAGTAGCATCCGTTCATCCAATAACAATATTTGTCCATCTCTTCTATGTGAAGAATAACTTCCATGCTTTCACCTATAACCTATTATTTCATCTTTTCTTCTTTGAACGTTATCATGAACCGTGAGCTGCAAGCAAGATTGTTTTTTGTTTTTTTTTTTGTTTTTTTTGTTTTTTTTTTTTTTTTTTTTTAATCTTTTAGTTTTTTCGTTCGGGTATGAAAAACATACGCTTCCTAGAGCACAATTTCCACTAAGAAGAATGATGGCAAGATCACATCTCACTTCACTTTCCACAGATCCATCCATGCACAAAGGCGCAACAATGAATGAGCTTCTCCTCCATTGTTTTAAAAAAACCGGTTTTTGGAACCGGTTTACCCAAAACCGGTTTAAACCGGTCCCCAACCGGTCCGGTCCGGTTTAGGTTTTCGTTGGCAAAAACCGGTTTCAAACCAGCCCGGTTTAAACCAAAACCGGTTTTTGACCAGTTTGACTCAAACCGAAACCGGTTTGAAAACCGGTTCGGTTTAAAATAATACCCGATTTGTGCACCTCTACCCCTAAACCTAAAATCCATTCACCATTAGTCCCTAAATATTTTGCTCCTAAAGTCCTTCTCAATTGCAAAACAAGTCCCTAAGATTAACAAGTTAAATCCTTATATAAATCCTAACCGGCCCAAATATTAACCAAAGCCCAAATCCAATCCATAAACATAACCCGACCAAAACCCATTTCCCTTTTATATAGAGGTGGCAATACGGGCGGGCCGGGCGGGCACGGGCAACGGGCTAAACGGGCACCGGGCTAAACGGGCACGGGCTAAACGGGCATCGGGCTAAACGGGCACCGGCCAAACGGGCGCATGTTATACAAATCGCTTTAGAAAAGACCCAAAACGACGAATTAAATTCCTCAAATGTAACACCTTATTTATATTTAAAAAATTAAATATATTACATCTATAAGTTTTTCTTTAAAAACAATTGTAATATTCTCCAATTGAGAGAAAATATGTGCCCGTTTGTGCCCATCTAACTTTTAAATGGGCAAAATCTGCCCATTTCAAAAAACGGTGAGGGCTAAATGTGCCCCAATCTTTTACAAATTTGTCAAAATTAGCCCATTTTTTTAATTTCGGGCACAAATTGCCACCCCTACTTTTATAACCCACCCAGGTCAAACGGTCAACGCACCCTTTATATTAACCCAGTCAATAACCAAGGCGGGAAAAGGAGTTAAAACACTTTTCATTGTTTATCTCCTTCCTCCCCTTTTTAACTGCTCGCAAATATACCAAATTAACCCTCACCCAAACCTTAAAACCTTCTAGAATATGCTGACAAGACAGAAAGAATGACACCATATTTGTCCAAGCTGGCAATTTGAAGGCTGTCGATTGGTTAAGGAGATGTGGCACATGATCCGATGATTGATATTGATGGGAAATGGATCAAAGGCTCAGATTGAAGGAAGAGAAGCTCCTATAAACCCTAAGATGCATCCTCAGTTTCTATAAAAGGCCCCATCCGCATCACACAAGAAGTTGTCCAATATTGTTATTGAGTCCAATTTTTAGCTTATTTACTATTTCCTTTTTAAAAGTATTGTAATCCTTTTTAAGTTTTTAATAAAAATTAAGTTTATTTAAATACTTGTCATTTACTTTCATCATGTTTGCTTTTGGTTAAGTAAGATGATTATATAAGCTCATATTCTCAAATAAGCTTGTTTGAGTTTGTGGCTTGATTGATAAGTTTGTTTTGTTTAATTGGTTTAAAAAAATATATATATAAATAAATAAATAAATAAATAAATAAAAATAAGCCAAAGGAAGATAAGCCAGAAAGGGAAGGGCTTATAGGGCTTATTCAACTTATAATAAGCAGCTTGTAGAGTAGCTCCTCGAGCTTATTTGGTCCTTGTTGAGCTACGACCAAGGTACTTTTCCATTTTCAGCTTATAACCTTCTTATTGCTTATCTGCTTATTTGCTGCTTTTTTGTTTAAATATTGCTTATATCTTTCATTTTCATATTAGTTTAAATCTGTTTAATCTCATTTTCATAAAATCTGTCTTTAATACCTAAAATCTGTTTTTGCTTTCTGCTTATTATTAAGTTCTTTTCAACAAATGTAGTTTGCTTATTAAACTTTATTTTAGTTAGTTATTCATATGTTTTCATTAGTCATAGCTTACTCTAGTCTAAATTTGTCTTAAAATCAATTTTCTTTTCTTAAAGGGGTGTTTGGGTTAAGCCTTTTTAGTTTTTGGTCAAAAGTAAAAATTAGTTTAGTTTTAATTTGAGTCTAATAAGTAGATTTTAAATGTTTGATAGCATTTTCCTAGAGTCTTAAAGCTTTTAGCTTATTTTCCAAAGTGTCTAGGATCAAAACTGATTTTATCAGCTTATTTTGTTAAAGTTAGCAAAAGGTCTTTTTATTTATGTTTTTGAGTCCAAGTAAGTTTAGAATCTTTGTTTTCTAGTTTGGTTAAAGTATCAAAGAGGTTCTGAGTCCATTTTTCATTTTACAAGTCTGAGTCAAAAAAATTAAAAGCCAAAAATATTGACTGAACTGCCTCCTTATCAGCTTATAAGCTGATTGTAAGTCCAAACTATTTGAAAATTGCTTTATAAGCTCTTTGTTTAGTGTTTCATGCTGTTTTGCGGGTTTCAATTTAATTTAATAGCTTTTGATAGCTTATTTGGAGTGTCAAAAGTAGGGTTTCATGTCTGTCTGAGCATTTTACAAAAAAAAAAAAAAAAAAAAAAAAAAAAAAAAAAAAAAAAAAAAAAAAAAAAAAAAAAAAAAAAAAAAAAAAAAAAAAAAAAAAAAANTTGTGTCTAAACTAGTCTTCTTACCAGCTAGTTTTAAGCTTATTAATAAGTTCAAATTATCTGAATTTTGTTCTATAGGTTCTTTGGTGTATGATATATGCTGTTTTGATGTTTTGATAGGGTAGCTTATTGTTTTAGGTACCTTTTGATTAGCTTAAAGTGCCCACCTAGGACTGTTTGGGATAGCAGTTAAGCCTTTTGCTTAAGTTTAAATTTTTAGCTTTTCAGCTTATTACTTCTGTTTATTGGTGTTTATTAGGGCTTATTAAGTAGTATAGAATAGATTAGACTAGTTTAGAAGCTTCTTTGTAGTGCTTATTTAGCTTGTTCAAGTTTAGCAGTTCTAAAATAAGTACTAGCAGTAATAATCTTTGGATAGTCCTGCTAAGCTTATTTTGGCTTATTAGGTTTGCTTAATTAAGTTTAGAATTGCTTTTTAAGATAGCTTTAAGTTTTTGGCAGCTTATTAGGTTTTACTTTAGCTTTTAGCAAGCTTTTTGGTTTTTCTTTTTAGTTAAGCCTTTTGTTTTTGTTAAGCATAATTGTTTGCTTTTCCTATCTTTTTCAGCTTATTTTAAGTTTATAAAAAAAGTTGTTTTACAAAAATTGTCTGTTTGTAGCTTATTATTAAGTTTCAAAAAGAAAATTTCAAAAAGAAAAATAAATTTCAAAAAGGAAGGCCACAGATTCAAACCTGTGACCTCCCCATACCAAAGCCTCACACAACACACACACAAGCCGGCGCGCCCTTGGGACTTTTTTAGTTTAGTAATACAAAGTTTATTAGTTAACCAGTTTTCTCCTTATAAGATTATTAAATCCGTTTTGCTTTTAACAGCTTATTTCAATAAGCTGTTAGCTTTTTCTTATTTTTCCTTGGTTTCTACTATATTAAATTATTTTTCCTTAAAATTTCAGATTTTTCTCACTACTCTTAGTATTTTTTTAGAATTTAATTAGATTTAAATAGTTTTTAATTCATAATAAATAAAATAAAAATCAAAAAAATATAATTCTTTTTTTCTAAAATTATTTTTAGTCATTTAGGGCTTTTAGAAATTAAATTTGCATTTTTAGGGTTTATTTTCCAAGATTTAGGTTTTTAGGCTCGTTAATTCCCTGTTACCTGCGCGTTTTTAGTTTAGATTTCGTTTGTGCTTATTTGTGCTTATTTATCTTGTTTTATATGCTTAATATTTGCTTTTTAGTTTATGAATCATAAATCCCAAATTTCTCAATTATTCAAAATCACCCGATCATGAACCGAATCCGATTTTCATTTCACACTTCGTTGGGACACAAAACGATCCGGGAATATCTAATATTACTGGATATATTGTGGTTTTGACTTTCTTTGACCTATTTGGGAAACTCACTCTTGGTTAAAGAGCGGGTTGACTAAATTGGTCGGGTTTTTCTAAGCTATAATATTACATATATACTTTTGAGACGAATCAGGTCCTATACACATTTACCCTTTTCGTATTCAGTTTTCCCATTGTTGTTAGATGGTTGGATATATCCACATGTCTAGCTAGTGGTTTATTAACGTATTTTCATTAATGTACCGATTAGGCACTTCAAACTCTAAACAGTCTCTTTGGCTAAAATGGATAAATGAAGTGAGGTTGAGGGTCAGAGTATTTGGGAAGTAGGTGTGGATTATAATGCAAGCTGTGGATGAGAGCAAATGCTAGCTTTAAGAGACAAGATGAGAAATCATGTTTTTAGTAAGTTGGGAGATGGTAAGAATACTTTTATGTGGCATGACAAATGGCTGGAGCAAGGTCATCTGAGTAGTATAATCCCAATGGAAAATGTGAAACAAGCAGATCTTAACTGTCAAATCAATGTTGCTGATATGATTAATCAAGATAGGTGGAAATGGCCTGCTAGCTGGAGTATTGAGTTACTAGTCACTAAATGCTAGCTGGAGTATTGAGTTTACATGCCAGTGATGTTGTGCCTTGGAAAGATGTGATATGGTATTCTAATTGTATTCTTAGGCATGCATTTATCTTCTGGTTAGCCATTAATGGAATATTGGCTACACATGATAGAATTGAAAGATAATCTCCTTGTAAAGTAATGAGTTGTTTTCTATGTGGAGGGTGCCTTGACTTAAATAATCATTTGCTCTATACATGCCCATATTCCTTTAAGGTATGGTCTGAATTGAAAGACTCTACATTGATGATAGAATTGAAAGATAATCTCCTTGTAAAGTAATGAGTTGTTTTCTATGTGGAGGGTGCCTTGACTTAAATAATCATTTGCTCTATACATGCCCATATTCCTTTAAGGTATGGTCTGAATTGAAGAAGAAAACGATGCAGTATAGAATCCAGGATATTTGGGATGATATATATTGAACATTGTCGGAGCATAAAAAAGTGTAAATCATCAATGTAGGGTCTTTCATGTAATATTTTAGTACCTATTTGTTATATGTTGTTAGTTGTTAAGCACCCCTTCCGACATTTGTAGAGCTGGGAGGAGAAGGAACTTGAGAACCCTCCCAACACTTGTATAGTTGGGAGTGTACGTAAGGATCAATCATGTAATTGGGTATAAATATCCCTACCCCTCCTCACTTGAGGAGTGTTATTGCCCGGTCTTGCCTATACTACAACGGTTAGGTACACTTCTTCAGGGGGGGGGGGGGGGCGGCAATCCTCACATAAGTAGTTAAGGAGATGTTATCCTTAGATGCTCTTGGTGAAATAGGTGAATGAGATGTCTATGTTAGAATGCTGCTACTGGAATTGTTTTGCTGTGATTCTTTTTCAGTTTGTATACTTCATTCTGTATGTTCTGCTGACTTTTGGTGGTGTTTGGGAATGTCCATTAGCACCAAAATGTTACAGCTTGTAATTGTATATATTGTTCTTGGAGTAGTATATTTCACGTATTTACTAAAAAAAAAACTCTATTAATATTCGATCAGCATATGTAATATTCTTTTAAAATTTGTTTCTTATCATATCATGGTTATGCTTACATAAACATTTTTTATTCGAAATACCTGGTCGATGCTATAATGAAAATGCATTACTATTTTATAGCATAAATCCTGTATACTTTATGTGAGTGAGTTTAACAAACAATAGATTATTCATTAATCACTTATGTTACATTATTAAATCACAACACAAATCTATATCAAGATACAGATTTTTCTCATGACAAGCAAGCAAGCAAACAAACAAACATGGCCCTTATTTTACATCCATCACAAACAACATATATTCATGGGATTGGAGTTCATATTCCATGAGCAAACATTATCAACGGGGCTTCGGTATGAGCATCAAAGGGGACTTCCCGCGGACAACAATGCCGTATGCCTCACTCATGCCCAACTCATCGTCTTTGACTCCATTTGGCAATTCCAAATCAAACTTGTATACAATAGTTGCTAATGCAAGCTCAATGATGGCTACAGAAAATTGAATACCAGGGCATTCTCTTCGACCAGCACCAAAAGGAACCCACCCGAAATGTTGCCCTTTATAGTTCATGGTATTGGTTAAGAACCTCTCTGGCTTAAATTCTGTTGGTTCTTCCCACGAGTCTGGATCTCTTCCTATAGCCAATGCATTAATCATCACTTGTGTTCCTGCTGGAATATCATATCCCATTAGTTTGACATCTTGTGTGGATATTCTAGGAGCAAGAAGTGGGGCTGGTGGATGCAATCGCAATGTTTCTTTTATGACCGCTTTAAGATAATGCATTTTCTTCAAATCCTCCTCTGCAATCACGGATCTTCCTTGTGCTACTTCTGTTACTTCTATTTGTACCTTTTTCATTACTCTTGGATTTCTTACTAGCTCAATAATTGCCATCTCCATAGTTTTCGATGTAGTTTCAGTTCCACCCGCAAACGTTTCCTATAAGACATACATTCTAACAAGATTACAAGTTCTTTCTAGATTTAGAGTATGCAACTTACAGAAATTTGACCTATATCTTTTTAAAGGTAAAAGGTATATGCTTTAGGTAAGCATGATGGGACTATGGGAGTGGGTGTGAAACAACCACATGTTGGCTCACCCCACATGTCGGCATGGAAAGTATTCACCGCATCTCCCCGAGAGAGCGTTTGTGTGTGTTCTGTGTGTATGTATGTATGTGTTTTATGATATTGCAAATTTAGTTTTCTCAATTGATTGTTAGTTTTAAATTTTGGATATCTTCCTTATAATCGTGTATCACACTACCAAAATGATGGAAAATCATATTCAAGTTTCAAGTTTTGTGCAATAATAATAATGCACTACGAGAAAGAGAATATACCAAGTATATTTATCAGTGAAAACGTATTATGGGATAAAACAACGAGTAAATTGCAAAAATGGTCCTTGTGGTTTGCTTAGATTGCATGCTAAGTCCTTGGTCTTTCGAAATTGCAGGCGGCCTCCCTGTGGGGAGTTTTTGGTTCCGTTTTGGTCCCTAGCCATGGACTAAACGTGCAATTCTGAGCAAACCACATGGACCATTTTTGCAATGGCCAGGGACCAAAAACTCCTCACATGGAGGCCGCCTGCAATTTTGAAAGACCAGGGATGAAACATGCAATCTGAGCAAACCACAAGGAGCATTTCTGCAATTTACTCTAAAACAACCCTATCTTTTTAACAATTCAAGACTAAACAGAAACAAATGGTTAGGTACTTAAATGACGAAAAAAACTATTAAGATGCGGGTAGTACTCTACAAGAATACCAGTGACTACTAAAATTTAGAGTAAATGAGACATAAAACAATTTTTTAAATGATTGATCCTACGACCACCAATATTATGTCGATCTACCACTATGCTAGTAAACATTGAATGGATGGGGTTTTTTCCTACTGTTGATATTGAGGGATACGTGGCTAACCGGTATCCTGATTACCATTCCAAACCCTTTCTTTGGCCAACGCCAGAATGTTTACCTAGTGAGGTTTAATTTGAACATGAGACCTACTGTGAGGACAACAGGATGCCTTACCACTAGGTGACCTTGGTGGCGGTTACTACGCTAGTTAACACTGTTAAATTCTAACTCTTTATCCTAAAGAAAATGAAGGGGAAATCATACCAAAATGACAGCTTTGATGGTATCTTTGTCAAAGGTAAATCCCGTTGCTTTATCTTTTTGAACATCTAATAAGATGTCAATGAAGTTTTGCTCTTCCTCACTTCCGTAACCGTCCCCTCTTCTATTGTTTACATGTTCTTCAATAATACTTTCAAGAAATTCATCAAATTCTTTAGCATTTTTTTCTGCTCTTCCCACCAAACCGCTAAGCCGATCTACCCATCCCAGCCATGGAATATAAGACCCAACATTAAAAACAATAAGCATATCAAGAAACTGATTCAGAAGATGTATGAGCTTTCCATCATATGTCCTCCCCATAGCCACTTTACACGTTATTCTATTTGAAAACGATAAAAGCAGTGCACTTATATCAACCAAAGAACCCGAACTTTTTTCAAGCATGGCAATCACAAGACCTAACTCTTGTTCTCTCACTTTTTGGAATGACTTAACTCGTGTGTTACTCAGAAGATGGATTACTGCAACACTCTTTAATTGCCTCCAATGTTCCCCATAAGGAGACAACGCTATGTTCTTACATCCATATAAAATTATGTTGAGGACTTTAAAGTTGGGTCGACTACAGAATGATAAATCATGAGTTTTCAATATCTCTTGAGCTGCTTTTGCAGAGGAAGCTACTAGCGTGGCTACACTGCCAAAGTGAAGGAGCATGAGTGGACCATGCTTCTGAGACAAGGCATGGAGAGAACGATGAGGGCATGAACCTAGTTGGTGTAAGTTCCCGATGATTGGAAGTTTTCGTGGAGATGGTGGTAAGTTTTTCCTGGTCCTTAAATAAAATGGAAACTTTAGACGGATGAAAATCATCAAAATGATGGAGGACAACAGAAAAAGAAGGGTTTGTAAAGATTGAAAATTTTCCATGAGGGTGGCTGCGTGCAAATCTTTTCTAAGATTTCACTCCGTGAGTCTCGCATCAAGTACTACCAGGATACTGTAAATATATAGAGTTGCATACGAATACTTCCTCATGCTTATGTTGACTTTATGACTTTTGCTAGAAACAAATTTGTTATTAATTCAGTATGAATTGACCGGAACCTTGACCCCGACACTACACCAAAATGTGGGTTTGAGGACACCCCATTTTTTTGTTTCGACATTGTCGTCCCTAATATTGCAATGGTTCCACTTCTTTTTCAGCAAACATAACAGTCAAACACTTTTCGTTGCTATTTTTGGGATGACAATGTCGTCCCAAAGTGTTAAGGGTGCGTTTGGTATGATGGTGTCGCAATAAAAGAATAGATTGACTCATATTATTAATTGTTTGGTTCAAGTTTTTTGCAATTAAAGTGGGCCCGAGAATCAAAGATTAATTCATGACAAGTAAGTTGATTTTGGCAAATCTAAACTTATAATTGGACGTCACATCTATATTCTCTCTCACAATTTATACATAAATTAATTTTTAACAAACAAAATCACCTCACTTTCTATCCAATAAATTATTTCTCAACTATTAAAATAAACTTTTTAATAAAATATTATTTTTTCTCTTACCTCATTTTCTTTATTATAAACTGAATCCAAATCTGATTCCAAACCCATTTACAAACCAAACAATCCCTAAATATTTGTTTTGTTTTGTTTTTTTTGTTTGTTTTTTTAAAGCTTTTACATAAATTTATTATATTTTCACCGAAAATAAAAACAACCCGCCAATT
>LBNU01038076.1:39465-50585 GCA_014162995.1 Artemisia annua | reverse complement strand
TTTTTCACTCCGAAAACGCCCGAAAATGCTTCTTTTGTGATTTTCCCTTCAAAAGTACCTAAAATGAGAAAAGAAACGCCTTTGGGTGAAATCCAAACCAAAAACATACGAATTAGGACTCAAACCAACCCCTAAAAACGTAACATTTTTCGTCTGATCAAATCACTAAACCATAGGTTTCTTTCCTTTTTTTTTTATCTTTTTTACCTATCCAATAAAACAAATAAATGTGAAACTGATGAACCTACTGAAACCAAAATAAACAAAAAATCGAAATAAAAGATGAAGCCAAACCAAAATAAACACAAACGCACTAGCAATAACTGATGATCCTACTTGCACAACAACTGATGAACCTACTTAAAAACACTAGGAAATAACTGATAACTAGCAATAACTGATGAACCTAATTTTCAAATAACAGATGAACCTACTTTTAGTAACTGATGAACCTAATTTACAAATCCAACATTAACTGATGGACCTAATTTTCAAATAACTGATGAACCTAATTTACAAATCCAACAATAACTGATGAACCTACTTGCACAATAACTGATAATCAAAAACACTAGTAATAATTGATGAACCTAATTTTCAAATAACTGATGAACCTACTTTCAGTAACTGATGAACCTAATTTACAAATCCATCAATAACTGATGAACTAATTTCCAAATAACTGATGAACTAATTTTCAAATAACTGATGAACCTAATTTACAAATCCAGTAATAACTGATGAACCTACTTGCACAATAACTGATGAACCTAATTTACAAATCCAGCAATAACTGATCAACCTACTTGCACAATAACTGATGAACCTACTTGCACAATAACTGATGAACCTACTTTCAAGAAACACAAATGCACTAGCATTAACTGAAACCAAACCAAACCAAAATAAACACAAACACACTAGCAGTAACTTATGAACCTACTTACACAATAACTGAAATCAATATAAACAAAAATGCATTTCTTTTCGATCTTCTTTGAGCGGACACATTAACTTTTCTTCTAGGCTCTAAAATTTAAATAAAAAATAGCTAAAATCAGATTATAAAACAACAAAACTGAAGAATAAACAGAATTTTTAACCCTATTTTTTCCTTACAAATAATTCTAAAAATTTGCCTTCTTCTACTTCATTTTCATTCTTTGTTTTAGTCGCTATTAGTCTATCACTTTTTCTTCTAGATTCTAAAAACTCAAAATAAAAAATTAGTTAAACGAAGATATGCATCAACAAATTAAAATTAGAATTAAAATAAAAAAAAAACGTAAATGATGAACTTACCATTTGGATTCTTCTATTCAAGAGCATAAATCCTTAATTTGATCGGAATATGTGATTTTGATCGGAAAAAAACCCTAATTCAGATCGGAATATGTGATTTTGATCGGAATACAACCCTAATTTCGATCGGAATAAAACCCTAATTTTGATCCTGAATTTTAGAGAGATGATAGAGAAGTTTTTTTAGAGAGAAGTTATTAGAATGAAATGATCGAATGGTTGGGTTTTTGAGAGAGAGAAGATGTTTTTTTGGCAATTACATTTTTACCCTTTTAAGGGGTCCATCAACCTATAACCGTTGGATACTATTAGTGAATGGATGCTTTTATAAAAAATTGATCCGACGGCTGACATATCTTTTAGACTTTTTAAAATAAAACACCTTTGCAAGGGATCGCAACCCAGTTAGCTAATATGTTTATGCATTGATAAATTCAATTAAGTGTTGACTAGTTATATATTTCAATTTTTTGTTAAAGGGTTTTAACTAGGTGAATAGATTAATTACTTCAACAAAAATAGTTAATGTACAACGGATGTGAGTTTATCTCACATCTAAGCCTGTTACATATACGGTAAAGACACCAAATTTTATTCATAAATCACCACTAAACACTAAATTACATTTTACTCATAAAGACACCAAATATAAATTATCGTCTAAATTGACCTCGAAAATTAATGTCACAGAATGCTAGCTGCTCTTTAGTTAGATCTTCATTTTGGTAACCGTCATAATTTTCATCCTCAAGTGACCATGCGTCATTTGTACCTTCACCAGCTTGCTTTAATGAGGAAGCCATAAAATTAGCAGTCTCGTTATATACATCCTCAACCTCATTATCACTCTCAACTACAACCATTGTCGCATCCTTACATGTTTTACCCTCATTTCCAACCATGGAAACATCCCCATTCTCAAAAACCTTGTTATATTCATTTAGAGCTGCAAACGAATTTCTTATGGAAACAAGATTTATATCATCTAAACTCCTAGCTCCCTTATTGCTAGAATTCGTGGCCGTATTAGTAGTTTGGAGGTAGAGGCCCCATTATTCACCACACTTCCTTGTTTCTTGGTCCCAAAACTACTAGGAATAGATACAGGACGATACACGAATGTGGTTATAGGCTTAAGACCCATTGCCTTACTATGATGCTTATTGTCATGTCTACAATTTTTAACAACCTCGAACCCATTATTTTGAGCAGCAACATTCTTCATAGGACTTAAACTACTTTGCTTCATCAATCAGCTCATATGTTCATTCTATTAATTTGTTTTAGGGCATAACTGACGTCCTACTCTAAAACCGAACAACTGCAACATCTTGGCGGTTTTCACTCATACTACACCTTAATTGTATAAAAATAAGAACTTGAACCCTCCACATACGGAATAGCAATCACTGTAGTATCTTTAGGTGGATTATCAACCCTTATGTCAATCAAACCATGTGTAAAATCCAGTCAACCCTATGAGTCTATACACATTGTGCTCGTATATGAAGCGAGCATGATTGGTGTACCCAATCTATTAGCTATAGCACTCAACCCATTCTCAGTCAACACTACAACTAGAACATCATGCAATTTTACCAACTCACCAGAATAGATTTAAACTCTTCTTTTAATAAAAAAAATTGTTTGGAGACCATTTCTTAAGAATAATTGGAGCATTAGGGTTCAACCATGGTCTATTTTCCATTACCACATTCCTACTTGATTCTGTGCAAATTTGAAGAAAAATCCTTTTGAATTCATCATTGTTTTAACAACACCAAAATTCTTCCACACATTATTGACATATTGTTCCACAACCAGAAATACAATTCTTTTCCTAAGAAAATGCCCATATAACGAATTTTCATACCAAGAAGTCGCCTCCAAAATTATTCTACACATTATTCACATATTGTTTTATACCAAGAATTTTCATAGCAAGAATTTCCACAAACATGCTTGTTTCATGACAAATCAATTTCGCAAACGACCTGTGTTTGGCCTCAACCTTTATCGAACATGGGTCGTTACCAACCTTTGAAACCTCTTGTACACTGATTGGAACATGTCCCACAACCTGGTCTTTGCTAATCACGATTGTTTTAGCCCATGATTCAATTGGTAAAGCCCCTCCCACACATGATCTAGGAACCTCAAAGTGAGGATCCATACCAGCAGCTTCTTGCGACTTTAAACCAGAATAAAAAACACATGTCGAGTTATTCTAGTCAAAAAATGCAATCTGATTTTTCCATCCAGGTTTTAATGGTTTCCCATCATCTCCCAATAACACGAGTTTACATTCAAGCATTTTTTGTTCAATATCACTAATCTTTGCAGCTAAAGAACTCGTGTCCTCCGAATTCTCAATAATAGGATTGTCGATACAATTTGATGAGGAACCAACAACGGTCGAAACATTTGTCTCCTTAATCCTATTCTTCCTATCTCCCTCTAGAATCCAAAAAAACTATGCTTCATTATAATTCCATACGCATAACCCTGGTATACTTGTAACCCTAGTATCGTCGAACCAGATCAGAAAAATGCAATGTGTAGCCAAATACAATTAGTAAGGAGAAGCTCACGATTAAGCATAGAAAACCCTAACAAATAATCGTTAGGAACCCTATAAATGACAATCCAAGAATAATAACTAATTAATGATCTGTAATGAAGAAACCATAAAACCGCTTTGTGAAGACTTCTCATGACCACACTGCTGCTGCTTCTTTGGTGACCTCGCATGTGGATGAACCAAGGGTTACTATGGTTAACTCTGGTATTCTAAATTCTAGTTTTAGTGGTAGTGGTTTGAATAATACTAGTACTTTGGGTGTTAAAGAGGTTGTTTAGTTAGCTTGTGGTACGGAAGGAGTGAGCTTCTCTAGTCTTTTTGATTCGCTTGCTGAGGTGACTAGACCTGCTATTGATAATGCTAATAACACTACTAGTGATGCTATTGATGGTGACGGTGGTGTTACCTTGGACCAATCTAATGGTGTCTCGCCTGGTCATGTGCATGCTACTAATAAAACGAGCTTTTATGTTGCCTTCCAGTCACAAGATTTTGGTACAGGTTATAATGAATACATAGAGAAACGTGGTGGTAAGGATATTAATGCTACATCTAAATCAATTCCTCGGATTTCTTCTCATAATGTAAAAATGGTCAATTCTGATGCGAAGACCTCTAGTGTTTTGAAACAGCCCCAAGCTACGAATGAACCTAGTGTGAAGCCGGTTTCATATGCAGGTGTTATGTCTAATGATCCTAAGAAGCACAAATCTATTTTCGTAGGTTGGAATG
Organism: Artemisia annua; assembly: GCA_014162995.1. NCBI lineage: Eukaryota > Viridiplantae > Streptophyta > Magnoliopsida > Asterales > Asteraceae > Artemisia > Artemisia annua. Next base: position 45,970 of record LBNU01038076.1, on the reverse strand, counting down.
TCATAACAAAACTAATGGAGTGGATCTTACCCTAAACACTGGTTTTGATAATACTCTATATGGTTACTTTCTTGGTAAACGGATTGTCTTTCGGTTGTTGATTACTATGTGTGAAATGTGTGGGCTAAATATGGTATTCAAAAGGTTAAGATGAATGTTAAAGACTTCTTTTTCTTCAAGTTTACCACTAAGAAAGGTGTAGAAGATGTCCTTGAAATTGTGCCATGGATGATTAGGAATGTGCCTATAATTCTTAAAATTGTCGTATGAGCGTACCTACAAGGACATGAAATAGCAAAATGATCGTTTGAGGGCTCAGCTAGAAAGTCAAAAAAGAAAGGGTGTGGATACTAAGTTTGCAAAACCATCAACTTCGGACAAACCAAATACTTAAAAACCGGTTGTTAAACCAAAAATGTCGATTTCTCAATCTGTTCCAAAAGTCGATGTGAAAAATGATTTGATAAAACCAGTCACTCCAACACCCTTGCCCAAGAAAAATAAAAATGAAAAGATTGTTAATAAAGGAAAAGCGGTTGTCGAAACACCAAAAGTTATAGCACCTGGTCTTTATAGGATTAGTCCTACTATTGCATCTGCCTCCATATCTAAACCATATGGGACAAATGAAATGACTATAAACTACAATCCTGACGGATCTAGGAAAAATGCTATAACTTCTAAGGACCACAATATAAATCATAATGCGTGTGCCTTACCTTCTACAGGATTAGAAAGCACCTCTAGGAGCAGGCAGACTACAGCCTAGGACCAACACAAGGAACAATAGAGTCTCGCCTGTTTCTAAGAGTAGTAGCAAGAATAAAGTTGAAAAAGTAGAAGAACACCCTACGAGTTTATCGCTTTGTAACAAGAGACATATTTCATCTGAATGTAATGTCAAACGTACTGTTTCTAATACATGTAATGACTTTGTTTTTTTAATATGAAAGAAATGTTTATCTAATTATGTTCATGATGATTGTGTTTCAAAAAATGTGAATGTTACGCTTGAATAGAAGAATGTTCCAAAAGGAACTAGTGCTAAATCTAGATTAATAGGAAGACTGATTGCACGATTTAGGAAAACCACTAGTAGCCAAATGCCTAGGAACTATCTTAAGTATTGTGTATGGAAACCAACAGGTAGACAGTTCATTCTCGAGAATGGCAAATTGAAAGCTGTTCAAATTGAACCAGTAGAAACTATCTATGAGTGTGATACAGATTTTATCCGTAACCCAATGGAACCATATTCAAAAGGGTTTCCAAATACAAACTCTTCTGTTCTTTGCAGGTTATCGAAATATGTCTTTTGATCGTCGACTTGGGTTGCTCCAAGCACATGACCGGTAATTTAAAGCCGCTGATCAATTTCGTCTGGAAATTCATGGGAACTGTACGCTTTGGAAATGATCATGTAGCAACTATTTTGGGTTATGGAGATCTTCAGTTTGGGAATTATTTAATCACTCGAGTTTACTACGTCGAACGGTTGAGACACAATTTGTTTTCAGTTGGGCAGTTTTGTGATGCAGATTTAAAAGCTGCATTTAGGAGAAACACGGTTTTTGTTAGAAATTTGGTTGGCAATGATCTCTTAACTGGAAATCGCGGTACCAACCTATATGCTATCGACATCAACCAAATGGCCTCTTCATCACCCATTTGTCTTATGACAAGAGCAACTGGAAGAAAGTCTCGGTTGTGGCATAGAAGATTATCCCATCTCAATTTCGAAACAATTAACAAATTAGCCAAAGACAACATCGTCAACAGACTCCCTAAGTTCAAATACACCAAGGAACACCTATGTCCATCTTGTGAACTTGGAAAAAGCAAATGAGCATAATATAAACCTAAAACCATACCTAGTTCGGAAGCACGGTTACATATGTTGCACATGGACTTATGTGGCCCAATGAGAGTTGAAAGCATAAACGGGAAGAGGTATATTCTTGTTATCGTTGATGACTATTCGAGATATACTTGGGTAANAAGTTCAAATACACCAAGGAACACCTATGTCCATCTTGTGAACTTGGAAAAAGCAAATGAGCATAATATAAACCTAAAACCATACCTAGTTCGGAAGCACGGTTACATATGTTGCACATGGACTTATGTGGCCCAATGAGAGTTGAAAGCATAAACGGGAAGAGGTATATTCTTGTTATCGTTGATGACTATTCGAGATATACTTGGGTAAAGTTTTTGAGATCAAAAGACGAAGCACCAGGCATCATCATCACCTTTCTAAAGCGTATTCAAGTCCTACTTCAAGCTCTAGTAAGGATTATAAGAACAGACAATGGCACAAAATTCACAAATCAGGAGTTAAGAACTTATCTTGAAGATCTTGGAATTACACATCAAACCTCAGTTGTTAGAACTCCACAGCAGAATGGGGCAGTTGAAAGAAGAAATCGAACTCTTATGGAAGCTGCTCGCACAATGCTAATTTATTCTAGTACACCGTTATTCTTATGGGCTGATGTTGTTGCCACTGCTTGTTTCACTCAAAAACGATCCATAATCCATCAAAGATTCAATAAAACCTCATATGAACTAGTGAACAACAGAAAACCCGATATCTCTTACCTTCATGTATTGATGAACGATAGAGAAGATCTAGGGATATTTTCGGGGTTGAATTTGTCCTTCATTCAACATAACTTCCTCGTGTTCAGTTTCGTGTGTAGTCGTTAATAGTGATGATTCATCGTCTTCTAAGATAAGGTTTGATTGTTTCTGAGTTGTCGATGTTTCTCTGCAGTTCTTCTTAAAATGTCCAAGTTTTCCACACTTGTAACATCGTATTTTGCTCATATCCCACTCACAATTCCTATTTGACTTTCCTTTGTGAGTTGAGCTTTCCTCATATTTATTTCTATTACTTTGCCAGTTTCCTCGTGAAAAGTTTGATCTACCTCCGCGTTTAATAAATCGCCTTCCTTTTCTCAAGTGTTCGCCATGTGTGAATAGTAAGTTTTCCTGGCTTTCCACTTGTCCTCCTTTTCGTAGTTTTATCCTTTCCTCAAATGACTTTATTTTTCCAACGATCTCGTCTAAGGTAATGTCATACAGATCATTTGTTTGTTCTATGGATGCTACTATTTGAATGAACCTATCTGGTGTGGAATCTAATAGTTTTCGTACTAAAAGTGATTCATCCAAAGTTTTCCCTAATTCTTTTGCCTTAGTGTCTTAGCCGTTTAGTTTAGCCATAAATGCATCCACCATGCCGTCTTCCTTCATCTGAAGTACTTGAAACCCAATCATCAATGATTGTAACCGTGATNCAGATCATTTGTTTGTTCTATGGATGCTACTATTTGAATGAACCTATCTGGTGTGGAATCTAATAGTTTTCGTACTAAAAGTGATTCATCCAAAGTTTTCCCTAATTCTTTTGCCTTAGTGTCTTAGCCGTTTAGTTTAGCCATAAATGCATCCACCATGCCGTCTTCCTTCATCTGAAGTACTTGAAACCCAATCATCAATGATTGTAACCGTGATTGTTGCGCTCTTTCTTCTCCAAAGTGTCTCTTCTTTAATGGTTCCCATAATTCCTTTGCCGTTTTACAACCCGCTACTTGTAAAATCACATCTTCGGTCAACGCTTGATATAGGAAAGTCGTTGTTGCCTTGTCCTTCTAATCATCTACTTGCGTGTTTTACTTAGGTTCTATCGCTTCCCATAAACCATGTGCTTCTAATATAACCTTAATTTGTATAGCCCAAACTGTGTAGTTTGTGGTTTTCAATTTAGGGCATTGTTATTGTGCGATTGGTGTTCCGGGTTTTAGTAGTGTCGTAGTGTTAGTTGTATCGTCACCAGCCATCTTATATGACGTGCTTATTATCTTCACCTTCTAATCGTATGGGAATTTTTCTAACTAGTATGGCATTCCTACTAATATGGGAATAGAAATAGTTTTTCCGGAAATCCTAATAGTATGGGATCAATAAATAGTTCTCGGGATTTCCTAATAGTACAAAATAAAACTTCTATACTACTTATTATAATAAAAATCCAGGAATTTGACTTGTGACCTCATTGTTGTGTTAAACACAAACGTATTCCCTTCTCGTGTGTCGGTATGTAGACAATTATACCTACAACAATTTTCTTTTCTCTTGTTTTCGCGTTAAAATCACCAAATCCTATTGTTGCTTTTCTTTCAATGTTTTACCCAAGTTGTTTGTTGTTGTTGCCTCGTTGTTGTTGTTTTTTAAACCGATTCGCAAAACAAAAAAACTTCGGCTTCCGCCTTTTTTTGTGTCCAATTGTTTCTGCCCCAAACAAACCAAACGAGTATCCTTTTTCCTTTTCGGTATTCCACACTTGTTGTCACATTGCTATTTCCTTGTGTGTCGACTTGAATTTCTTTCTCTCAAACGTCCCCTAGAACTCTTCTTGTTCTCGGTACCCTTCCAAACAAACCAAAAACCTTCGTTGTTGTTTCTTCTATCTCGAATTCCAAGTCACTTTCCCACATAAAACACGTGAATACCTCTCGGTATTCTTTTCCAAAAACAAACTATTGTTTATTTTTTTTCATTGTTGTTGTTGTTCTTGTGTCGTTCCAAAACGTTTTCCACAAACCAATCCTTGATGTTCTTCTCGGTTATCTTCCCAACCGTGTCCACAACAACCAAATCACTCTCACGCCTACAAGCGTTTTTCTTCTTCCCTTTGTGTTCGTTCACAACCAGTTACCCACAAAGTTTTATCCCTTCTATGTCGCGTTCACAGCAACCCACAGATGTCTCTTCTCGCTAGCCTCTTCCTTCTTGTACCACGCCATCCTTCCAAGCGTCAAGAACTTTTTTTTCCTTTGTGTCGCGTTAGGCAATCCACAAAGTTTTCTCCCTTTGTTGCCGTGTTAGGTAGTTCCAACAAAGTTCCACAATATTGTTTTCTTCTTTTCTTTGTTGTCGCATTCCAGAAATCACAACAAAGTCCCACCAATGCGTTTGGTGTTTACAGTTGAGGCAACATGATCAAGATCTCCTAATTTTGATAATGACAAATAAACCTTCGAAACACTTAAAACATCAAACGGTAGCCTAATTCGCAAAATTCATGTCTGCTGCTGGCGCGCTGACGCCACCGGGACGCGCCAGGGACTGATGGAATTTTGGGCGGAATTTTCAAAGTCGGCCTGCCTTACACGACACAAATGTGGATCTTTCGAATTCAGTATAATATGTTATGTGCTTAATTGAGAACACTCGAGAATGAGTTTTGGATATAGAGAGATCTATTTTTAAAGCACCCACTTTGGAAAACGTCACTCAAAGTTTTCTAACACTTGCCCTCTAGCCAAGTCTTTCTAAACTTAAGGAGCTTATATATTTCACGTAACAACACGTGAAAGATCCATATGCTCATATCCCATGTTACATCTTCTAATCACGTACGGGTTTACTCCTTATTTGGGTCAAACTAAGTCCAAGGGTCACTTTGAGTAAAATGCATCTTTTTCCCACTTGGGTTTGCTTTACAATATCGCAAAGCACTTGACTTGTTTGCACAAGGTGGTAGTTGAGAACGTCGAGTCGCTGGAAAGTCACGAGATATGAAACTATGGATTCTCGAACTATTGTTACTTGGATATATAATTAATTATGATTTTTCTCAACCTAGTAATCTTAATTGTCAAATTTCTTTTCTTCTTAAATGACAATCAGATGTATTTACTAATCTTCTCTTTATTTCATTCTTAATATTTTCTTATATCTTTTTCAACAAATTACCTCTTAACCCACAACCACCTACACCAAAACCATTTAACAAAACATTTTCCTACAAAACCATTAAAACCCAATACCATCAAAACACAAACATTAAATCCAAAACCATCAACCCCAAACCCACCTTTCTCAAACCCCTAAACACTATTACCTCTTCCATAAACCTTACAATTCCATTACATATTTCCTTACACCACATCACCCTTTTGTACTTTTGTCCCCCCTCACACAAAACTCCCACAAAATATTCCTTTCACTTTCCACAACAACACCTTTACATTCAATATTACCACACCTTCACCACACATCTTACCTTTACACACACTTACACATTTCATTCCCTATACTTTTTACTCGCCAATATACAACTCATACCTATACCATCACATCTATACAACTTACTCTTCACAACTCCCACATATCTCATTCAAAAATACACACACTACTCACACCTATACACACCTAAATACACATCCACATCTCCACCTCTTACAGCACCCTTAACGAGCATAATATTCCCACATACTCCCACACAGAATTCAAACGCACAACTATAATCAAATTTCACACATACTCACATACCCACTTACAGTTCAAATTACACACACTTCCCTCACAACCTTCTTCACACACACTTACCTTCTAACCCTTACTCCTCATACCTTAACCCTTTCTCTCCAAAGCAAAGCATATTCCCTTTGAATATTCCTTTAGAACCAACTTTGGTTAACCTCCATCACAACCC
>LBNU01038076.1:12715-29510 GCA_014162995.1 Artemisia annua | reverse complement strand
CAAGGGGGAGCACGCTCGGGTGCTATGGAACAAGCTACTTTCCCCATTCACATGGAAGTCTCGCCTTTTTGATTCGACAAAAGGGGGAGAAAGAAAGCAAGAGTGAAGGTCAAGCTCAAGAGCAAGCAAAGGACTTCACCAAATTTACAAGGCAAGGTCAAGACGCAAAGCTTCACCAAAGGCGCGCTTGTCTTCGCTACGTTTGTAAGTTTTATTTGCTTTCGGATTTTATTTGTTGATTGGCTCTGAACAGTCAACTAAAACTGACCAAGGATTTGGTCAATATAGTCAAACAGCTTAGGCCAATGCACCAAGGAGTATAGTGTTTTCCTGGGTCGTAAAGTCCCAACGAGGTGTGTAAAGGTCAAGGTTATAAATAGCGTGAAGTGCGGCGTAGCGGCATAGCCAAGCCTCAAGCTTTAGCGTGAGGCGTTGCGTCATAACGTTTTTAAGGCGTGATTTAAAGCGGCAAAAAATATTTATAGAGTTGTCAATATTAGGTAGCTAATACGCTTAAAACTCAGTTATGAATTTACTAAACCCGAATAAATACTTGTAAATAAGCTCAAATCCAATAAATCTCTTTAAAAAAAATTAAAAAATAAATAAAATCTTAAAAGCTTCAAAAAATGGCGCCACGCCTTGCGCTATAGCGCGCTTTATCACGCCTTATCACTCTTTGTTGCACGCTACGCCTAAAGATGACGCCTTGGCCTGTTTCGTANAAAACTCAGTTATGAATTTACTAAACCCGAATAAATACTTGTAAATAAGCTCAAATCCAATAAATCTCTTTAAAAAAAATTAAAAAATAAATAAAATCTTAAAAGCTTCAAAAAATGGCGCCACGCCTTGCGCTATAGCGCGCTTTATCACGCCTTATCACTCTTTGTTGCACGCTACGCCTAAAGATGACGCCTTGGCCTGTTTCGTAACGTGAAGGCTACGCCTCACGCTATGGCGCCGCTATAGCGCGCTATTTAGAACCTTGGTAAAGGTATAGAAACGGATATGTGATCGGGTGATTTTGACTGGGAATGGGATAACTGTGATTAAAACTAAGGAGATTTAAAGAAAACGATAAAAATGAACAACAACAACAACAAGCACGTGAAATAAAATGACCTAAAAACGTTTTTCAACCTAAAAACGTACGTTTACGTTTTAAATAAACGTCAACGTACAAAAATAAAAGTGAATGAAGAGCAGTATTAATCCCTAGGGTATGAAAATTATATTTTTACAAACCTAATAAGAAAAGAAAATTATTGGAAAAAGAAAATTAAATATTAGACAATTAAATTAATTATTATTAATTAAAAACTATTTATTAATTATCTAAATTACACTAAATTATAATTAAATAAGAAATTAACCTAAGTAAATGAAAAATTAATTTAGAAAAATCTAAAATAACCTAAAACAAATTTTAGAACTGAAAATATATTTATTAGACTATTTATGTATTTAATATTAATTAATTACTATTTAATAATCATTTAAAACTAATTTAAATTACTATAAATACTAAATGAACAGTAATAAATCTAAAACTTTTTCTATAAATACTACAATATTACTGGAACCTAGGAAAAATATAAAAATGAAAAGTTCTTTTTGAAAAAGCTGGAAAAATAAGCCAATTGGCTTAAATAGAAGCTATCACTATTTTTAAATTGATGATTTTCTGAATTTCTTTTTACAAAACTATTAAACTACTGATTTTGACCAACTTTTGTGAAAACAAACTTTTTCAATTTCACAAATAAGCTCAGAATGAGCTTATGAGCTTAATAGAACTTAAAAGTGGGTCAAAGTGAGAGTTTAAACCTAAATAAGCTTTTAACAAGCTCCCACTACTTAACCAAAGGTACTTAAAGCCACAAACAAGTTAAAGTAACCAAAAAGAAGCTAAACCAATGAGTGAAATGCACTGAATAAGCCAGAAGCAAAGAATAAGCAAATCCAAATTTGCTTAATCCCAAACAGGCCTGCAGGCTTATATAAGCCAAGTTTCAGCTTATCAAATAAGCTAAAAAGTCCAAATAAAGCCTGGAACCTACTAGCTGGCCATGAGAGCTTTCCAAAAAGCACAAAACCACAAGCTGAGGTCTACAAACAAGCTCTAAAAGAGCCTGTGAAGTTGGCCTAGTCACACTGATGAGTAACCAAGAAGCAGTTTGGCTAAATAGGCACACAAGCTCAAAAATAGGCAAACATATGCAAATTCAAATTCAAGCAACTTTAATTAACTGAAAACAATCAACAAAATGTCCCTGGATCAAGCATATGCAAAGAAATCAACAAACTCAGTTGAAACTGAGTAGCAGCAGAAACAGTGGCAAAGGGCAACAAATAGGAGTACAATAAGCTAAGCTAATAAGCAATCCAAGGAAAGCAAGAAGTGTATACAGCAAGACAGTGTACCAGGCTACACAAAACACCAAATAACAAGAAAAATGATCAAGGTATGAACAAGTTAAGGGACAAAGAAAACTGGGTCAATGGGGGTAATGCTGGGTGCAGGGCAAGTGATGGGTCAAACATGCCACTTTGGAAGAGATTTTCAATAAGCAAATAAGCTCTAAACTGATATTCTCTTGTTGATATAGATATACTAGCAACAAAATAATCCAGAATTGCAAATTTTATCTATCTTTAATCCCTAATGAACACTACACATGACCTAGAAAAATTGTCCAATTTAGCAGACTTGGAACTTTGACTTTTTGAGGAACATGAAATTTTTGACTTTTGTGAGATTCTACTAAGCCTAATTAATTGAAAATGATGTTAGAAGCTATAATAAAGACTAGAATAAGCTATCTTAACTCCTTTAACAACTTTTATTGGGATTATGCTAACCTACTTATTACACAGTTAAGTATATATGAAATTTAAAGATGAATTTGACTTTTTAACAAAACAACACTAGTATTTCTTGACTGATATAAACTATCTAGACCTAATAAGACTTATCAAAGCCAACAATAACAACTGAAGTAGTTTTAATCACAGTTGAACCAGTAAATCCAAACAACACTTTATGACAGAATGATTTGTGATTTACAATAAAAGTGAATGATGCAGGCCATGTTTAGCATACTATTAGTTATATTATGATGAAATGGACTAATAAAAACACAAAAACACAGATTACACCAACTCATACCCATACATTAAGAATAAGCATTTTGACAGTGAATTATAAATTTTGAGTAACTGAGACTACTGATTAACAAGTATGAAATACTAAGAACTAACTTGACTCTACTATACTAATTAAGCATAGAAAACACAGATACAAGCGAAATTAAACTACTCCACAGTAACTAGCAAAAATTTAGATAATGCTTACAAATTTCATCCAGGCCAAGAACATGGAACCAAGAGCTCATAACACACCTAATAGCTTCCAAATAAGCTTCTAAACCAAAGGGCCATCCATAATGCACCCTGCTCCTGCTTCAATCTTCTTCTTCCTTGAATTTTTTTTTATTTTTACACCATTTTCTATGATTTTTATGTATTTTTGAGTTTATGAGTTTGAACTGATTTAGATGCTATGAAAGCTTTTAAAAACTTAATAGAGAGCCTAGGTGAGCTAAAATGAACACTTAACAACCATATTTAACAACATTTAAATTAAAACGAAATTTTAACTAAAATGGCACTTTGTGAATTTCTACATAAAACTTGAAATTATGATTAAATAAAACTGAAATTACATTCAAAATACTTGGTACAATCTTTTAAAACTGCAGATTACAACTGGAAAGGAACTTAGAACTATTTCGACACTAAGAAAAACTAAGTAAAAACTACACACTTGGCTCCCCTCCTTCTCTTTCCTTTTGTAGGAGTCCATTAGGGTTATTTTGACCCTCTGAACACTTCCCACCATACTCCTGAGCCGTTGGATCACTCAAGTTAATCTTAGCCTTTGAATTAGATTTTGGCGCCAAATTGTCAAAGTGGCAGTTGGGATTACTTGGAGTGATATATGGAACAATTAATGCATCTTGGATCATATGGAGGTTGGGGGACAAGAAATGGTGAGGTTGAGGTGGAGGTATGGTGGTGAGCAGTAGCAGGTTCACGTGGGGGAGAAGGTTTTGACTTTTGCGTTTGACTGGGAGGGAGTATATAAATAACGGGGGTGTTATTTATTGGTGTTGGGCCGTGGTTGTGTTTTGGGCCAAAGGGTTTAGTGGGTTTAAGAGTTGGGTGGGTTGGTTTAATGGGGTGTTATGTTTGTTTTGGGTTTTAATTAACAAAGGGCCCGGTTTGGTTTAGTAGATAACACAAGGACCTTTGTTGCAATTTCTGAAAACTGAGGGGCCTGTTGTGCCAACTTTCCAAACTTCTCCCAAGACCATTATTGCCATTCTTTAATCTCCCAAGGACCTTTGATGTAATTTTTCCATTTTAAATACCCAATGACCATTTTTGACAATTTTCAAAAGTTGAGGGACCTTTTCTGCCATTTGCCCAAAAATTCATTCAAGGACCAATTTTGACAACTTAGAATATTTCAGGGACCTTGAATGATAAAACTCTATAATTTTAAATTCCAGGGACTAGTTTTGCCAATCTTTGAAAGTTAGGGGACTGAAACTGCCAATTATGCAAACTTTGTTCATTTTTCATTTGTTTTTAAACATTTTGCAATTGAGACATATAAAACACGATCCTTGGATATTTTCTACATTTTGATGCGTTTTTGAGTGTTTTTAAATGTTTTGCAGCTCAGATTTGACCAAAAATGATGAGTGTTTGAGCACTCATCAATCCCCCACACTAAACTATTGCTAGTCCCTAGCAATCTTTTATGAAAACTTGATGGATTTTAAGTCTCTTTACCAAAAGCCATCACTTCTGGAGTAGCCAAATGTTTCAGTTCAAGTAAGAACCATGGTACATCGATAACCATATGATTTTGAGCAAATCACCAGCTTTCAACGGGTTTGATAAGTCTTTACCAGAAGCCGTTTGCTTCTGGACTAGCCAACTCTTAGATAAAATACAGTTATTATCTTTGGTGAGATGATTACCAATTATGGTTTTCCAACTGCCTTTACCACAAGCCATAATCTTGCGGGCTAGCCAACTCTTCACTAATTAAAGATATGGTGAGTCGATTACCATACAATTTTTGGCAAATTGCAAGCCATAAATGGATTTGATATATCTTTACCAAGAGCCATTTGCTCCTGGATTAGCCAATCCTTTTGTCGGTTAGACATGGCGGACTGATAACCACAAAAATTTTGAAATAAAGTGAAAAATTTTTGAAAAATTTTGGCCAAAAACGGGGGTACTAGATGATATAATGTGATAAAATTCGCTAGAATTTCCCCCCCACACTTAGAATTGAATATTGTCCTCAATATTCAAAGTCCCGGCTATTATGCCGACTCTTTGAACGGAAAAAAGGCAATATTCTAAGCTAACTGTGGAAATATTATTTTTCACTTTATTTATATTATACATACAAACACTATTTTTTTTTTTTTTTGAAATATACATATATACATTGCAAACAGCAGTAGGGGACGGACACTCCCCCACACTTGGGTGTTAGAAAGTAGAAAGAAGTCAGAAATATGGGTGAAAACCTATATGTTGTGCTACTTTTTTTGTTCACCGAGTCGCTAGCTTGACTCGATCCCCGAATTCATTTGTCCTTGGGGAAAGTTTGGAGATCCGGGACAACCATGGATGGTATGTCCTCTCCAAAGTAATGTTTCAAACGATGCCCATTAACTTTGAAATTTGGTCCGTCATTTGAAGATAATTCGACGGTACCATAAGGATAAACCTTTGCAATAGTGAATGGGCCAGTCCAACGGGTCTTCAATTTACCCGAAAAGATCTTTAATCTAGAATTGAAAAGAAGGACTCGATCACCAACGTTGAAAACGCGATTTTTGATCTTTGAGTCATGGAACTTAATTGTTTTTTCCTTGTAGATTAAAGAGTTTTCATAGGCCTGATCACGAAGTTCATTCAATTCATTCATTTGAACTTTCTAATGATCGCCCGCAGTTTGGAGGTCGAAATTGGCATGCTTTAGGGCCCAATAGGCTTTGTGCTCAAGCTCGATCGGTAGATGGCATGCTTTCCCGTACACAAGCTTGTAAGGCGTACACCTGATGGGTGTTTTGTAAGCTGTGCGGAAAGCCCAGAGTGCATCATCTAACTTTTCAGACCACGATGCACGATTTTCACCAACGGTTCTTTCCAAAATTCTTTTAATGCCCCGATTGGAAACTTCAACTTGTCCACTTGTCTGAGCGTGGTACGCAGTAGAAAGACGGTGAGTTACACCATACTTTTTCATGACTTTATCAAATTTGTCATTACAAAAATGCGTACCACGATCACTTATGATAGCACGTGGAGTTCCAAATCGAGCAAAAAGAGCTTTTAAAAATTTCACAACAACTCGGGCATCATTTGTGGGTAAAGCTTTCGCTTCAACCCATTTTGACAAATAGTCAACAGCCACGAGTATATACTTGTTTCCATGAGATGACGGAAATGGCCACATAAAGTCGATGCCCCATACGTCAAAGATTTCACAAACTTGAATTGCATTTTGTGGCATTTCGTTCTTTTGTGAAATATTCCCGTGACGTTGACAAGCGTCACAGGATTTAACCAATTCCTGGGCATCCTTATAAATCGTGGGCCAGTAGAAACCGGAATCAAACACCTTTTTGGCGGTGTAGTTTGGATTATGGTGGCCCCCCGTGGGACCGGCATGGCAAGCCTTGAGAATTTCAGTGGCTTCCTGACCATAAACACACCGCCGAATGACTTGATCGGCACAGGTTTTGAATAAGTAGGGGTCATCCCAGAAGTAATGTTTAACATCCTTGAAGAACTTATTCTTCTGTTGGGACGACATCCCTTTCACCATGAAGTTTCCCGCATGGTAATTTGCAAAATCGGCAAAACATGGGGTAGTAGAATCTCCACGAAAAGCAACCGCATTTAGTGTCTCGAGAGGAAATGTTTCATTTATTTCCTTTTTCTCGAAAACATCTTGGTGTGGGTTCTCTAATCGGGAGAAATGATCAACAGCTAGGTTCTCAGCTCCTTTTTTATCACGTATAATGATATCAAATTCTTGTAGGAGGAGAACCCAACGGAGCAATCTCGGCTTTGCATCTTGTTTTGCAAAGAGGTATTTTAGAGCCGAGTGGTCCGTATACACTACGCATTTGGTCAAGATCAAATACGGCCGAAACTTTTCAAATGCATACACCACTGCTAATAATTCTTTTTCCGTAGTGGTGTAATGTGTTTGAGCCTCGGTCATTGTTTTGCTTGCATAGTGTATCGGCTGAAAATGTTTGGTTTTGCGTTGCCCCAAGACTGCTCCGATAGCAAAATCACTTGCATCGCACATGAGCTCAAATGGCAAGTCCCAGTCGGGGGCAACTAAAATCGGTGCCTCGGTAAGCTTTTTCTTTAATGTTTCAAAAGCTTCGATGCACTCTGGTGAGAAGATAAAAGGAGCATCCTTCTCAAGGAGATGGGTCAAAGGCCGGGCGATTTTGGAAAAGTCTTGTATGAATCTACGATAGAATCCGGCATGACCCAAAAAACTCCTAATACCTTTGACGGTAGTGGGATGAGGTAATTTAGCAATGACATCAATTTTAGCTCTGTCAACCTCAATCCCGTTCTTGGAAATCTTATGGCCGAGGACAATGCCCTCTTTGACCATAAAATGGCTCTTCTCCCAATTTAGACAAAGATTGGTGTCTTCACACCGTTTTAACATAGTTTCCAAATGGGAGAGACATGTCTGAAAGGAATCCCCAATGATCGAGAAGTCATCCATGAAGACCTCCATTGTTTTCCCGATCATGTCGGAGAATATGGCCATCATGCACCTTTGAAACGTGCCAGGAGCATTACATAAGCCAAAAGGCATACGTTTATAAGCAAAGGTTCCATAAGGGCACGTAAAGGTAGTCTTCTCTTGATCCTGTGGATCAATGGGGATCTGAAAATAACCCGAGAAACCATCGAGGAAACAATAGTACTCATTTCCCGCCAATCTCTCAAGCATTTGGTCCATGAAGGGTAGAGGAAAATGGTCTTTACGGGTGGCTTCATTTAGCTTGCGATAGTCAATGCAAACTCGCCACCCCGTAACCAATCGAGTTGGAATAAACTCGTTTTCTTCATTTGTGACAACAGTAATGCCACCCTTTTTCGGAACACAATGAATGGGACTAACCCAAGGACTATCTGAGATGGGATAAATCAATCCGGCATCAAGAAGTTTTAGAACCTTGATGAGTGCTCAAACACTCATCATTTTTGGTCAAATCTGAACTGCAAAACATCTGAAAACACTCAAAAACGCATCAAAATGCATAAAATATCCAAGGATCATGTTTTATATGTTTCAAATGCAAAATGTTTAAAAACAAATGAAAAACGAGCAAAGTTTGCAGATTTGGCAGTTTCAGTCCCCCAACTTTCAAAAATTGGCAAAAATAGTCCCTGAAATTTAAAAATGTAGAGTTTTATCATTCAAGGTCCCTGAAATGTTTTAAGTTGTTAAAATTGGTCCTTGAATGAATTTTTGGGCAATTGGCAGAAAAGGTCCCTGAACTTTTGAAAAATGTCAAAAATGGTCCTTGGATATTTAAAAGTGGAAAAATGGCAATTGTGGTCCTTGTGTTATTGGAGTTTGGCAACTTGGTCTTTATGAGCACTTTGGAATTATGACATTTTCAGTCCCTCATCTTTTGGAGAATTGCAAACTTGGTCCTTGTGTTATAACTTAACCAAACGGACCCTTTTGTTTACTAAACCCAAAACCAACCCAGCCTTATAACTCCCAGCCCAAGCCTTCCACCCTTCCTTGGCCCATCCTCAACCCACGGCCCAACAACAAAATATAACTCCCCCGTTATAACTCCCTCCCAGTCAAACCCATCAGTTTCTTGAAACACATTCATGATGGTTTTGACGTCCTTGTTAAGTTCCTGTTCCCATCTTTTAGCATATGAATGCAAACGTTGAAGACTTGGAGTAAATTGAGTTTGTAACATTTCCCTTCTTTCTTTCGCAACAGGAGAAAGAAAGTTGGCAACAGTGAGTTCAGAATTCTTTTCAACAGCATATTCCAATGTTTGGATCTCAGTTGTGAAATATTTATAGTACTGAAAGAAAGTAGAATCAGTTAACATGCTTAGTTTGTTTTGTAATTCGGTGTTTTTCTGAAGTGTTGTTTCTAAGCATGTTTCCTTATCTGCTTTTGCTTTAAAAAAATTGAGTTGTGTTTTACAATGCTCAAGTTCTCTTGTTAATGCAACGTTTTTGTCTCTCAACTTTGCATTCAGTACTTGACACTGAATATTTTGATTTTGGCTGGTCAAAAGTAACATTCTCCATTCTGCATCTAAATCAGACAAAAGCTCATGTTGTTCAAGTTGATCATTGTTATCTTGAGCAGTGGATATAATTGTTTCATCAAATGTAACAACTGGTTTTATTGGATTATCATCAAATAACACCACTGTGGACATTTGATCAGTTATATGACTAGATAACATAGAATCAGATTGAACAGCTTGTGCCATGTCTGAGATAGAGTTAGACGGAGAACCACTGTCATGTATCAGGCATGGATAAGAATCATATGCTTGATACAGAGCATCAGTGTCATAGATTGGACTGGAATCACTTACCTGGAGTTCATGTGTGTCAGCCATTAAGAGCATATCAACAGTTCCATGTGAGTTATCCATGGCAGGAGAGGAAATGTTAGACATTCATGTTGTTGTTTCCATGAGAGTAGTGTCATCTTCAAGCTTAACCAAATTTGTCAGTCGCGATTCGAGATAGTTCTGAAGAGTGATTTGTGGAGCAGGGAGGATACTTTTCATGAACTTCTTCTTGAGATAAGATTGTAGAAGCTGATTCATTCGTAGGTCATTGTGTGGTTGATGGATGATTTCAAGATGTTTCCACATTTTATGAGCACAAGCTTCAAAATCCAAGTTAGAGTAGATGGAATTTGGAAGACCTAGAGTGATGTACCAACTTGCTTGGTAGTCAGCAGCATGTTGTTCTTTGTCATGGCCAGTCAAAGTGTCTTTGGTTTGTAGTTCAATGAAGCCTGTTGAGTCAGCAATGAATTTCATTTGATATGGTCCTTGAAGAATGGATTTCAGTACGAGATCAGCTTGTGGACGAACAGAAACCCATTGTAAGAATCGTCGTTTCCAAGTAGTGTAGTTTCCATTAATCAACATAAGAGGATATGATTCATTACCAAAGTGTAGTACATGACGAGGGTCGGTACTGTGACGTGGAGTGTAAGGAGAGTCTGAGTACGGTAGTTGAGACATGATGAAATACTTGTGTGAAAATGGATCTTATAGAAGGTATAAGTGTTATGCCAATTCTCGAAAACTAACCCAAGTATGTTTCCAAAGCTTAAAATGTTGAATATCTCGAAAAACAGTCAAAGTAACAAAGATTTCGAAAAAAGCAAAAGATTTCGAAAAAATATAAAAGTTCTCGAAAAAACAGTTTATCGAGAAACTTTTAGCAAAGTTTCGAGAAATTTTACTGTAGCAAGAATTTGTAAAGTTCTCGAAAATTATGAAAGGATTTCGAAAAGTTTTCCAAGGATCTCGAAAATCAAAAGATTTCAATAAGCCAGAAAAGATCTCGAAAGATCAAAATTTTCGAAAAAAAATTCCACAAATTTTCGAGATTATACAATATCGAAAATATCCAACAAGTCGAAGTGTTTTCTTTCTTATACAAGAGAGAAAAGCACTGAGTAACCAACGAAAACACTTTAGGAGCAGTCACAAAAGATCTCGAAAGTTAGGGTTTAAGGATTTCGAAAAAAGTACACTTTTTGGCAGATTTTTGTTTTTGATAAAAGCAATCCAAAAACACGTTTTTATTCCAAGATTCTTGTACAACTAGCTTTAAAATGATGAAATCTTAAAGAAATTTGCAAACTTGAACCACTTTTTGAAAATTTGAAAGTTCTCGAAAAATGGTACAACTTTAGAATCGTACGAAATTTTTCAAAAAATTTGATATTTTGTTGATTGTTTAGGTTTGTAACACAAGTTTGATAACAAATATGTGATAGAAACACGAAACAAACAAAAAGGTAGCAAGCTTTTTGAAAAAAATAACGAATAAAAAGTACTTTTTGGGATGTTAAAACCAAAAACAAAAAACTACACCTTCTTTTGGCGATTGATACCACTTGTTAGGTCATCATATTGTAAACACAAGTATAGATTTGATAGAAATGAGATGAGATATAGAGTTTGGTTGATTAGATCAAATGTGAAGAATAAAAGTGCAAGAGTTTCTTTAGTGTATTGAAATAACCAACAAGAGAGAATGGATACATGAGGTCCTATTTATAGGAGATGAGCTAGGGCAACACTCCCTCTCTCCTTCCTTTACTAGACGAATGGGCTTGGAGCCCATTGGACACGTTTGGACTCTTATCATGTTTACATGACTCTCTTAAATAACTTAAATAAACTAGCAACCTATTACAAATGATGAAATAACCGAGACTTGACTGAAACATTGAAAACTTAGGTTCTAACATCCCCATTGATCCTCAGGATCAAGAGAAGACTACCTTTACGTGCCCTTATGGAACCTTTGCTTATAAACGTATGCCTTTTGGCTTATGTAATGCTCCTGGCACGTTCCAAAGGTGCATGATGGCCATATTTTCCGACATGATCGGGAAAACAATGGAGGTCTTCATGGATGACTTCTCGGTCATTGGGGATTCTTTTCAGACATGTCTCTCCCATTTGGACACTATGTTAAAACGGTGTGAAGACACCAATCTTTGTCTAAATTGGGAGAAGAGCCATTTTATGGTCAAAGAGGGCATTGTCCTCGGCCATAAGATTTCCAAAAACGGGATTGAGGTTGGCAGAGCTAAAGTTGATGTCATTGCTAAATTACCTCATCCCACCTCCATCAAAGGTATTAGGAGTTTTTTGGGTCATGCCGGATTCTATCATAGATTCATACAAGATTTTTCCAAAATCGTCCGGCCTTTGACCCATCTCCTTGAGGAGGATGCTCATTTTATCTTCTCCCCCGAGTGCATTGAAGCTTTTGAAACATTAAAGAAAAAGCTTACTGAGGCACCGATTCTTGTTGCCCCCGATTGGGACTTGCCATTTTAGCTCATGTGCGATGCAAGTGATTTTGCTATCGATGCAGTCCTGGGGCAATGCAAAACCAAACACTTTCAGCCAATACACTATGCGAGCAAAACAATGACCGAGGCTCAAACACATTACACCACTACGGAAAAAGAACTATTAGCAGTGGTGTATGCCTTTGAAAAGTTTCGGCCATATTTGATCTTGACCAAATGCGTAGTGTATACGGACCACTCGGCTCTAAAATACCTCTTTGCAAAGCAAGATGCAAAGCCAAGATTGCTTCGTTGGGTTCTCCTCCTACAAGAATTTGATATCATTATACGTGATAAAAAGGAGCTGATTAGAGAACCCACACCAAGATGTTTTCGAGAAAAAGGAAATAAATGAAACATTTCCTCTCGAGACACTAAATGCGGTTGCTTTTCATGGAGATTCTACTACCCCATGGTTTGCCGATTTTGCAAATTACCATGCGGGTAACTTTGTGGTGAAAGGGATGTCGTCCCAACAGAAGAATAAGTTCTTCAAGGATGTTAAACATTATTTCTGGGACGACCCCTACTTATTCAAAATCTGTGCCGATCAAGTCATCCGGCAGTGTGTTTATGGTCAGGAAGCCACTGAAATTCTCAAGGCTTGCCATGCCGGTCCCACGGGGGGCCACCATAATCCTAACTACACCGCCAAAAAGGTGTTTAATTCCGGTTTCTACTGGCCCACGATTCATAAGGATGCCCAGGAATTAGTCAGATCCTGTGACGCTTGTCAACGTCACGGGAATATTTCACAAAAGAATGAAATGCCACAAAATGCAATTCAAGTTTGTGAAATCTTTGACATGTGGGGCATCGAATTTATGGGGCCATTTCCGTCATCTCATGGAAACAAGTATATACTCGTGGCAGTTGACTATTTGTCAAAATGGGTTGAAGCGAAAGCTTTACCCACAAATGATGCTCGAGTTGTTGTGAAGTTTTTAAAAGCTCTTTTTGCTCGATTTGGAACTCCACGTGCTATAATTAGTGATCGTGGTACGCATTTTTGCAATGACAAATTTGATAAAGTCATGCAAAAGTATGGTGTAACTCAACGTCTTTCTACTGCGTACCACCCTCAAACAAGTGGACAAGTTGAGGTTTCCAATCGAGGCATTAAAAGAATTTTGGAAAGAACGGTTGGCGAAAATCGTGCATCGTGGTCGGAAAAATTAGATGATGCACTCTGGGCTTTCCGCACAGCTTACAAAACACCCATCGGGTGTACGCCTTACAAGCTTGTGTACGGGAAAGCGTGCCATCTACCGATCGAGCTTGAGCACAAAGCCTATTGGGCCCTCAAGCATGCCAATTTCGACCTCCAAACTGCGGGTGATCATCGGAAAGTTCAAATGAATGAATTGAATGAACTTCGTGATCAAGCCTATGAAAACTCTTTGATCTACAAGGAAAAAACAAAGAAGCTCCATGACTCAAAGATCAAAAACCGCGTTTTCAACGTTGGTGATCGAGTCCTTCTTTTTAACTCAAGATTAAAGATCTTTTCGGGTAAATTGAAGACCCGTTGGACTGGCCCATTCACTATTGCAAAAGTTTACCCTTATGGCACCGTCGAATTATCTCAAAATGACGGGCCAAATTTCAAAGTGAATGGGCATCGGTTGAAGCATTACTTTGGAGAGGACATACCATACATGGTTGTCCCGGATCTCCAAACTTTCCCCAAGGACAATTGAATTCGGGGATCGAGTCAAGCTAGCGACTCGGTGAACAAAAATAGTAGCACAACATATGGGTTTTCACCTATATTTCTGACTTCTTTCTATTTTCTACCACCTAAGTGTGGGGGAGTGGCCGTCCCCTGCTGCTGTTTTCAATGTATATATGTAAATTTCAAGTCAAAAAAAATGTGTGTGTTTGTATGAATAATATAAATAAAGTGAAAAATATTTCCGCAGTTAGCTTAGAATATTGTTTTTCCCGTTCAAGGATTCGGCATAATCGCCGGGACTTTGAATATTGAGGACAATATTCAATCCTAAGTGTGGGGGGAAATTCTAGCGAATTTTATCACATTATACCATCTAGTACCCCCGTTTTAGGCCAAAAAACATATATATATATATATTTCAAAAAATTTTGTGGTTATCAGTCCGCCATGTCTAACCGACAAAAGGATTGGCTAATCCAGGAGCAAAAGGCTTTTGGTAAAGATACATCAAATCCGTTTATGGCTTGCAATTTGCCAATAATTGTATGGTATTCGACTCACCATATCTTTAATTAGTGAAGAGTTGGCTAGCCCGCAAGATTATGGCTTGTGGTAAAGGCCATTGGAAAACCATAATTGGTAATCAGCTCACCAAAGATAATTTATCTAAGAGTTGGCTAGTCCAGAAGCAAACGGCTTCTGGTAAAGACATATCAAATCCGTTGAAAGCTGGTGATTTGCACAAAATCACATGGTTATCGGTGTACCATGGTTCTTACTTGAACTAAAATATTTGGCTACTCCAGAAGTGATGGCTTTTGGTAAAGAGACTTAAAATCCATCAAGTTTTCATAAAAGATTGTTAGGGACTAGCAATAGTTTAGTGTGGGGGATTGATGAGTGCTCAAACACTCATCATTTTTGGTCAAATCTGAACTGCAAAATATCTGAAAACACTCAAAAACGCATCAAAATGCATAAAATATCCAAGGATCGTGTTTTATATGTTTCAAATGCAAAATGTTTAAAAACAAATGAAAAACGAGCAAAGTTTGCAGATTTGGTAGTTTCAGTCCCCCAACTTTCAAAAATTGGCAAAAATAGTCCCTGGAATTTAAAAATGTGGAGTTTTATCATTCAAGGTCCCTGAAATGTTTTAAGTTGTCAAAATTGGTCCTTGAATGAATTTTTGGGCAATTGGCAGAAAAGGTCCCTGAACTTTTGAAAAATGTCAAAAATGGTCCTTGGATATTTAAAAGTGGAAAAATGGCCATTGTGGTCCTTGTGTTATTGGAGTTTGGCAACATTGGTCTTTATGAGCACTTTGGAATTATGACATTTTCAGTCCCTCATCTTTTGGAGAATTGCAAATTTGGTCCTTGTGTTATAACTTAACCAAACGGACCCTTTTGTTTACTAAACCCAAAACCAACCCAGCCTTATAACTCCCAGCCCAAGCCTTCCACCCTTCCTTGGCCCATCCTCAACCCACGGCCCAACAACAAAATATAACTCCCCCGTTATAACTCCCTCCCAGTCAAACCCAAACCTTGACCCTTCTCCCTCCCAGCAGGATTCCCCAAAACCAGGGTCCTTTCTCACCCTCCCCACTCCTCCACATGCTACCCCCACCTCCATAGCCACCTTAGTGTCTCTCCCACCTTCCCCAACATTTAATGCTCCACCTAATCCACTAAAATGGTTCCTAATTATTTATAAAGAATTTTGGCGCCAAAATCAGTTAATGGTGGAGATTGAGTATCAAGCATCCAACGGTTCTCAATTGAAGTGGGATTTGCTCAGAGGTCCATATAAACCCTAGAAGTGCCCTATAAAAGGAACAAGATGCACTGTGGAATGAGAGTTAGTATAATTTAGTGAAAATTAGGTCGAATAGCTAATTTTGTGGTTTACATTGTAATTTCAATCTTTCCAGTACTCTTTCAAGTCATTTCAGTGTATTGTAAATCTTTTCCAAGTATTAATTCAAGTATTTCTTTTAGTAATCAGCTTGTGCCAAATATCATTCAAAAATCTCATGTTAGTTTAAAGTAATGTTTTTTGTTATTATGGACTAAAGTAGATCACTTAAGCCCCTAGAAAGCTTCTAACAGCTTTTAGAAACCTTAAAATTATGTTTAGTCTCAAAAAGAAAAATACCAAGAAAATTCAAATTAAATGGACAAAAATCTGAAAATCAGTTTATGGTGATTCAAGCTGGACCACTGTGAATAGTGGATGGCAGTGGTTTAGAGGCTTGTGGAAGCCATTAGGAAGTGGTACTTGGTCCTTGTTGCTTTGAAATAGCTTGGGAAGATCTTGTAAGATTAATTTTTAATCCTTGCCTTTTTAATGTAACAGTGTTACTTATTGCTTTTCTGTGCATCTTTTGCTTGTTCACTGCTTATTATGGTAGTAGTAATCAATAGGTTTTGGTTAGGATAAAGTTGAATCAAGGTTCCTTAGTTATCTGTGTTAGTAGAGGGTGTTTGGTATTGACTGTGTTGCTAAGCTTGGATAGGTTTCATTGATCAAACTCTGCTCCAATATATCTCTCTATGCCTAATTAGTCCAAAACAGTCAAGGGTGCAGTGGTAATAAGCCTAAAAGTCAAAAATTACTTTGAATCCATCCTACTTGTTAATCTGTTGAAACATTGGGTTCCATAATCTTCACATTGGCTTATTAGTTGTTAATCTAGCTTGATCTAATCTCTTTTTAGCTTAAAACAACTTAATCAGTTAGTGGTTTAAGATCAAAGTTCAATTAAGTCAACTCCTTAGTGTAATTTGAAAGTCAAGATTTTCAGACAAAAAAGTTTTTGAATAAACTTTAGAATTTTGTGTAGGGTTTAATATTTACTTTTAGGACTTGTGCTTTTGGGT
>LBNU01038073.1:75076-88136 GCA_014162995.1 Artemisia annua | reverse complement strand
CCATAGTTTGTTGATTTTGATATACTTTATTGGCTTTTTACTAGTATTTGTGGAATGACCAAAACGTAATAAGCAAAAATTATGAATAGCATAAATTCCATTGCTTATTATAGTGTTTTGGGTTTGTTGCAAGGGTTGCCTTCCATTCCTTAAAGATAGCAATTTTCATGAAAGTGTTACATTTATATTGCATACGTAAATGTTAGGATTAAGCCATTGATCCAAAAACTAATGAAATACATACCCCATAAAGGTAACAAGACAGGCCCCCTTGCATTTGGTCCTCAACACTTCCACCGCAATCGTTTCATGTGGGGTCAGACCTACAAGTAAAATGCTACCAAGAAAGTGATGTAAGTCCATATTAAAGTATATATTTTTCACAGAAGATTCAGATCATGGCTTAACGTGTGAGAACAACACAAACTTGAAATGACCTATAACCTTCGATTAAGATAAATTATGTTTTTCACCAAGTGTACTTCTTTCTTGTCAAAAAAGGCAGAAACACAATTCAAACTTATATAAGCAAGAACTTACCATAGCGAAGTCCATCAAGACAACAGATCCAGTCATGTTTTTGGTCTCTGCGATTTTGCTCTATTTGTTCAACTGAATGAATCGGATCTTCCTATGCCACCATGCACGTACATATTATTTCTGCTCGATAAGTGCAGCGGAGTGGAGATGGTTCGACAACTGATTGACACCGTTGCCATGCCAAATTACATTCATTCGTCTTCCCATATACATCATTAAAAAAAACTATCATCAGATACAAAAAAGAAATAAAATCATAACAAATATTCAAAAAAGTGTTCAACGTGTACCATTCTCTCTATGCATCCAAAGACCGAAAACCAAAGCAAGTGCACTTTACATCAGCAGCCTCATGATATCCCAACGTATTAAGTGAATATTCTCGGGATATGAATCTAAAAACAGTAAAAAAGAAAAGAAGAAACCCTCATTCTTAAATTGATAGTGACTGGGAATATAAGGTTTTTTAGAAACTTTTCCTTTAGAGCTGAAGAGCAAAGTGATTGTTCTAAGCTTATGTTTGTCCTCTTCAACATAATCTCCAAGGAACAAGTAGTTGATTTATCTGAAATAAAAAAAAGGAAAAAAAGAAAAAAATTGTTTATAAAGTAAGTGTTGGAATAACGGTTTTTATAATGTAAATAACCCAACAAGACAGGACTAAGAAAAGTCAAAACCTTAATTTTCAAGAATTTGATCTTTTTCGTATCTTTTTTTTTTTTTTTTTTTTTTTTTTTTTTTTTTTTTTTTTTTTTCTTCTTCGTAAATCGCTTGAGAGGGGATTTTTGTGTTGTGTTTTATCTTCAAAACCTGCAAGAAAAAATACAGTATCTCAAAAAGGGGAACATGTCAAACAGGTTAATTTTTGTTGTTTGGACTTTTTGTAACAATAACTGGTTAAAGTGACCATATATTTTTTTAAGAGAATTGCTAGAACTACAAAAACTTTTACAAAAGAACTTCCACATAATGATGTGGCAAGACAAAATGACCAATTAGTACATTGTTCCTCATAACTCTTTAGTTTCATGACCAAATCATATTGTCAACTCATTTTGTGAAAATTCTTTGTTTAGTCTTATGTGGATATAGCATTACTCGTTTTTTAAATTGGACGAAAAATATTTGGGTGGTTTTTTTCAAAACCAACCCCCAATGCCAATCCGCGGGCACTAAAGAAACTGGTCTATTGCAATCCAATCCCACTTTTATCCATGATCAATTCCACTTGATCCTTCATTTAAAAGATTACCTTTTTATGTACCGTTTTTTGCCAGACATGGATGACATTGTCATTTTGAAAAAGTTCAATGATAACTGCCTTTTTTTTTTTTTTTTTTTTTTTTTTTTTTTTTTTTTTTTTTTTTAAGAAACTGCCTTACCAACCCATCAAGGATCAAGGATTGTGGAGCATTCTAGAGAAACGCCCGCCAAGTGATGACATTTGAATGGTCTGACTTGTATGGAGTGGGTACATATAATTCATCACATTGATCCAGTCAGTTTTTTATACGATTTATAACATTGTTGAGCTTGCTACTGCACAGCAAAACAATATAAGGTTTTATCCTTTTAGCTATTGTGATAAAGTTAGTGATTAGGTTTGGTGGTGGTGTCGTAGTGACATTTAAAATTACATTACAATGAAAAATATATGAATGTCAATGGTGGAGGTAATGGTAATTATGAGGAAGGATTGAACATTAGAGAAAATAAATTTTTGTGTTTGACTAAACAAGAAAAAAAATGACTAATATACCCTCATGTGCAAAGCACATGAGTGGATTTAACAAATAGTTTGACGTCCATTAATGCAAGGACTTGTGGTGTTATTCTTTTTCATTTTAAGGACGAATAGTGCAACAAAAAAGATTCAGGAACGGTAATTGCCTGACAAAACACAGGGACGATTATTTTTAAGGTAACTAAAGTACTAATTACTTTCCACCTCTTTAATCCAAAACTAAAATTTAATTTCATATTTTGATCGATTTTATAAACAAGCTCCGATTGGTTGCTCCGTCGCCAAAATCTCACCGGCAGCCTTGGTAGATTCTTATCATCGAGTAAGTTTGTTGTTTATGTTGTTCTGTGTGTTTGGTAAGTACTCCAAGTAGAGTAGAATCTAGAATAGAATAGGTTTTCTTGATTTCTTTTGGTCTGTTAATAGAATGATATCGTTTAGAGGTCGCGTTTCTACAGTTGTGAGACCGTGTGGGGTGTTTGGACAATTGGACCTACATCTGTAAACGGATGAATTAGTTATTGTGTTTACATGTCGTAGATTCTTTTTTATAGTGTTAGGGTTATTTACGGTGTGGACAAAAGGTGTTTGATGAAATGTCTACTATGGAATTATACTTTGTTATACTGCTGATGTTGCACTCAGGTTCTACCGTTGCCTATTGAGCACTTTCATGTTACCCGTTATGTATTTCCTTGAATAGGAAACTTACAGCCTAAAGTGGTAGAGATTTGGATCCATTTACAGGCTGGAATAGACGACTTATCCATAAGGGGTTCGGAATGATGACTTATCCTGCTAGATGAGAAAGCATTGTTGTCATTGTCTATGTAGCAACCTTTTCAGAAGACATTTGTTCAATGTGTATCCCCAATATTCTGTTTGTGTGCTCTACTGGTGCATAATGGAACTTGTCGATGGACTTGATATGCTCCAGATAACTTGCCTAATCAATAATGTCTTGTGTTTTCTAGCCATTAATCCCCTCTGTGAGTTATATTGCACCAGGTGTTACAAAAGTGTATTTTTTTCATCAATTTTAACTTTGTCTGGAATGAGTCGGGCTCTATATGGAACCTGATAATATACTATTATAGAATTATATGATTCATACCCAACACACAGAGAGTACATACGCTGATGAGCCTCTTGGTGGAAATAGAAAACAGAAAGAAGCTTAAAAAAACACAGGAATGCAACATTTGTGTGTGTGTTTTTTTTTCAATTTGAGTCGGTCTCTTAACTTACGGAAAAATGTATCCAGCCCATTAGGCTAGTTTTATCTATGTTCACTATTTAGAATCTGTGACAAAAATGATTATCAATGGAGTATTGTTATCGTTGTGACTAGTGACAGTTGGGATAAATGGGTGACTGCTGACCGGTTAATGAAAACCACTGAAGAAAACACAAGCACAGAAAGCACTTGACATGAAACAGGGTGTAGATAAGAATCCGAAGCTCAAACCAGACAAAGCCTACAATATCTGACGGCATTCCATCGCCCTGTCAGCGTATCACATTCACATCTTGTTGCCCAAAAATAGTTCGATCAATACTTTTCTTTTATCCCTGAAAAGTGACTATATGTTAGATAAGTCTAGGGCCTTTAATGGAGCATGAGAACTTTTTAGCTGTTCAATGAATATAATGGAAATTTTATGTTTTCCAACCTTCCAAATATCAAGGTGGATAAGGAGGAGGCTAAGAGCAACGGTTTATCCTTTAACCATGGACAATAACATTTTTAAACTATATGCTTATTGCTGATTGGTAAAATTGATATACAATAATAGGCAATAACATAGTCAAACTAAATTGCATTACTTTTCAACTTTCCGGTTCTTAATTTATTTAGACCTCTATTAATTGTTTCGGATCATGTTAGGTTCAATACTGTGAAATGTTGACTCTATTAACTGGATGTTTTTTGTCTTTTGGGATGCATGACCTGATAGCAGTGAAAATCTCACTTCCCCTATGTGGTCTTTTGACAGTTTATGTTCTGCTGTTTTTGTTGAGTGCGCAAACTTGAAAATGCAGTAGCAGCCTTAAAAACATGAGTTAAAGCTTCGGTCCTCATGATGATACCAAATCGAGGTTTAACATGATAAACAGTTTAATACTTTTGTCGTTTCTCATTAAGATAACACATATTATGACATTTGGTTATATTATTTTGCACCTTTTTAGAGATTAATCTCATTTTTTTAATGGTATGTTATTGTTATGTAAATCTTAGGTATAATTTGATTTTGATTTTGAAGACAACTTGAAGATAAATGCATCTACTGATATGACCCTCACCAGGTATACACATATATTACCTTATATGAATATATTCTTTCTGTGGAACTTGTGAAATAAAAACGAATACTAATAAATCAGATATGATTAAAATTGATCAATATTTCTTTCGACCCATTTAATATGTTTCTTAAGCTTAGTTTAGGTTTGCCAAAGCAACTGTGACAAATGTTTAATACTAGGAGCTGCTAAAAAGTAATACTTACATATTATGATTTGATTTAAGATCATTTGAGGAACAAACTTTTTTTACATACTAAGGGATTAATCTCCACCCTCCGTCTTCATTTGATCTAATGGATGAGATTAATCCCAACAATTTAAAAACCCCACTTTCATCCTTTTTTTTTCAAATATTAATATCTTTCAAACCGTTAACCGTTAAGCGGAAAAAAAAATATACCGTTACGACGAGCATTTAATTATCTTTCTATAGATAGGCACTTCGATATACTTTCGACAAAATTATTTTTTTCGTGTTTTTCACGATTTTTTTTTTTTTTTTTTTTTTTTTTTTTTTTTACTTTTTTTTCGTTACTGAAATTTACATGAAAAAATCATATGTGATTTAACACTAATATCACGTGTGATATTATTATAACGTGTGATTTAACACTAATATGATTATCACATGTGATATGACATATCATATGTGATTTAACACTAATATCACATATGATTTTTCATGCAAATTTCAATAAGGAAAAAAAAAAAAAAAAAAAAAAAAAAAAAAAAAAAAAAAAAAAAAAAAAAAAAAAAAAAAAACAACAAAAAAAAAAAAAAAAAAAAAAAAAAAAAAAAAAAAAAAAAAAAAAAAAAAAAAAAAAAAAAAAAAAAAAACAAAAAAAATTGTCGAAAGTATATCAAAGTGTCTGTCTATAGAAAGATAATTAAATGCTCGTCGCGATGGTGTAATTATTTTCGCTTAACGATTAACGGTTTAAGAGATATTAAAATTATAAAAAATAGATGAAATATTAAAATGTTTTTAATCTCAACCATTGATTTCATTTTAAATGGATGGCAGAGATGAGTCCCTCTGTAAGATAAATTTAGTATGTAAAATAACTCTCCTTGATTGATTTTTACTGGCACAACATTTATTAACTTGGTTGAATAGGTATTTGCAGTTACCTCTGTTTATTTTATATCTTATGCTTTTTTTTATCCTAAAATCCAATTCTACGACAGTTTTTGGTATAAAATAGATGAAACTTTGAATAACCCAGTTCTTAGTTTCTAGTTTGACTTTGCTTCATTTCTGATAAATACTTTCTAGATCATTTTCTAATATGTTATGCAATTTTCTTGTTCAACAGAGCACTCAATAGAATTTGGATTCTAAAGGCTGGTACCAAATTATGTTGTTTCATACATGCTAATTTGTTCTATTTTGTTGATTCAGATTTCATCTGGGATAGTTTATCGGATTTTATAGATTTGACTATTGTATATGGAAAATGTACTCTCTTTTATGCGATCTTAGATTTGATATTTTGTATTCCAAAGTTGCTAAATCGTGTTTTATATCTTCTAGGTATATATTTATTGATTAAATACACATATCTAAAGTTCTTCACGCTTAAGAGTGGGGGTGTCAATAAAGTCAACCCCACCCGAACACGAACTCGATTATGCCTATTCGGGTTGGGTTACTGGGGTCTATTTGGGTCAACCCGAATACTATTAGGGCCGGGCATCAGGTTGAAAATGTTTTGCTAACTTTGGTTCGGGTCGAACCGATTGACCCGAAAAGAGGTTTCTTATTTTTCTTTATAATTTTATAAATTGTCTATTTAACTTAGTACAAATTGGCAATTTTGTAATTTTATAAAAAGTAGTAGAAATATATGCTCCTTATTTCCATAACTGTTGTAATGGTGAGGTTGATAATGAAAAACTAGTAGTAGATGATT
Organism: Artemisia annua; assembly: GCA_014162995.1. Taxonomy (NCBI): domain Eukaryota; kingdom Viridiplantae; phylum Streptophyta; class Magnoliopsida; order Asterales; family Asteraceae; genus Artemisia; species Artemisia annua. The sequence continues at coordinate 81,629 of LBNU01038073.1, read as the reverse complement.
GTTGGTGTGAAGTCTGATTTTATTATCGTGTTAGTTAACAGAGGCGTGTGATGCTAAGGTAATGGTGATACGAGAACGTGACAAGTAGGCGTTCTGTTTCAGTTGCTCGGCATCAAATTACTAGGAGGTACATTTTGGTTTTAAGTTTGTTGTTTATGTTGTTCATGTGTTTGTACTCCAAGTAGAGTAGAACCTAGAATAGAATACGTTTGCTTGATTTCTTTTGGTCTGTTTATAGCATAATATTGTTGAGAGGTCGAGTTTCTACAGTTGTGAGACCGTGTCGGGTGTTTGGACAATTGGACCTACATCTGTGAATGGATGAATTAGTTATTGTGTTTTCAAGTCGTAGATTCTTTTTTATAGTGTTAGGGTGATTTACGGTGTGTACGAAAGGTGTTTGATGAAATGTCTATTAGAGAATTATACTTTGTTATACTGCTGATGCTGCACTCAGGTTCTAGTGTTGCCTATTGATCACTTTCATGTTACTTGGTGTGCATTTCCTTGAATAGGAAACTTACAGCCTAAGTCGTAGAGATTTTGATCCATTTACAGGCTGGAATTGACAACTTATCCATAAGGGGTTGGGATAGATGACTTATCCTGCTAGATGAGAAAGCATTGTTCTCACTGTCAATGTAGCACCTTTTCAGAAGACATTTGTTCAACGTGCATCCCGAATATCCTGTTTGTGTGCTCTACTGGTGCATAATGGAACTTGTCGATGTACTCAATATGCTTCAGATAACTTGCCTAATCAATAATGTCTTGTGTTTTCTGGCCATTAATCCTCTCTGTGAGTTATATTGCACCAGGTGTTACAAAAGTGTTTTTTTCATCAAAATTAACTTTGTCCAGAATGAGTCTAGGGCTCTATATGAAACCTGATAATATACTATTATAGAATTATATGATTCATACCCAACACACAGAGAATACATATGCTAGTGAGCCTCTTAGTGGAAATAGAAAACAGAAATAGTAAGAAGCTTAAAAAACATAGGAATGCAACATTTGTGTGTGTGTATGTATTTTTTCAATTTGAGTCGATCTCTTTAAGTTACGGAAAAATGTATCCAACCCATTAGGCTAGTTTTTATCTATGTTCACTATTTAGAGAGAGTGACAAAAATGATTATCAATGATTTGTTATCGTTGTGACTGGTGACAGTTGGGATAAATGGGTGACTGCTGACTGGTTAATGAAAACCACTGAAGAAAACACTAACACAAACACAGAAAGTTCTTGACAAGAAACAGGGTGTAGATAAGAATCCAAAGCTCGAACCAGACAAAGCCTAAAATATCTAACGGTATTCCATTGCTCTGTCAGCATATCACATCTTGTTGCCCAAAAATAGTTCAATCATTACTTTTCTTTTATCCATGAAAAATGACTATATGTTAGATAAGTCTATGGCCTTTAATGGAGCATGAGAACTTTTTAGCGGTTCAATGAATATAATGGAAATTTTATGTTTTCATATCAAGGTGGATAAGGAGGATGCCAAGAGCAACGGCTTATCCTTTAACCATGGACAATAACATTGTTAAACTAAATGCTTATTGCTGATTGGTAATATTGATAAACAATAATCGACAATAACATAGTCAAACTAAATTGCATTACTTTTCGACTTTCTGGTTCTTAATCTATTTAGACCTCTGCTAATTGTTTCGATCATGGTAGGTTCAATACTGTGAAATGTTGACTCTGGTATATTGCCTATTAACTGGTGTTTGATGTCTTTTTGGGATGCATGACCTGACCTGATAGTAGTGAAAATCTCACTTTCCCTCTATGTTCTTTTGACAGTTTATGTTCTGCTATTTTTGTTGAGTGCGCAAACTAGAAAAAGCAGTTGCGGCCTTAAAAACATGGGTTATAATGGTATGTTCTTTTGACAGTTTATGTTCTGCTATTATGGTTGCTCATAGGGGTGAGCAAACGGACCGGATGGACCGGACCGACCGACAAAACCGACCGGACCGGACCGACAACATTCGGTCCGGTCCTCGGTCTAGGCTTTTTGGTTAATTCGGTCTTCGGTCCGGTCCGGTCCGGACCGACCAAAAAACCGAAAAAACTTGCCAAATTTTGCCTATTTGGACCAGACCGACCGATGACCGGACCGAACCGGACCGGACCGACCACATTCGTTCTCGGTCTCGGTCCCGGTTTTTACCCTAATTCGGTCTTCGGTCTTGTCGGTCCGGTCCGGTCCGGTCCCAGACCGATGCTCACCCTTAGTTGCTCATTAAGATAACACATATTACGACATTTGGTTATATTATTTTGCACCTTTTTAGAGACTAATCTCATTTTTTCAATGGCATGTTATTGTTATGTAAATCTTAGGTATAATTTGCTTTTGAATTTGAAGACGACTTGAAGATAAATACATCTACTGATAGGACCCTCACCAGGTATACAAATATATTACCTTATATGACTATTTTCCTTCTGTGGAACTTGTGAAATAAAAACGAAATACTAAAAATTTAGATATGATTAAAATTGATCAATATTTCTTTCGACCCATTTAATATGTTTCATAAGCTTAGTTTAGGTCTACCAAAGCAATTATGACAAATGTTTAATTATATGAGCTGCTAAAATTAATACTGATACATACATATTAGGATTTTTACTGGTTTTCCTCATCTGCACCCTCAATAACAGGTAGATATAGACACATTTTAGGTTGGAAGTTTAATTACAATTGCACCATAGGTTAGTGGTTGGCGCAACATTTATTAACTTGGTTGAATAGGTATTCGAGTCCTTGCAATTACCTCTTCGCTTATTTTAGATCTTATGCCTTTTTTTATCCTAAAATCCAAGTCTGCGACAGTGTTTGGTATAAAAGAAATGAAACTTTGAATATCCCAGTTTTCAGTTTGCTAGTTTGACATTCCTTCGTTTCTGCTAAATACTTTCTAGATCATTTTCTAATATGTTCTACAATTTTTTTCATTTAACAGAGCACTCATGAGTTTTGAATTCTCAAGACCGGTACCAAATGATGTTGCTTTGTACATTCTATTTTGTCCAGAAACTTGTTCTTTTTTGTTGATTTGGACTAGAAGTTTTATTTGTTAATCATGTATCCAGATTTCATCTTGGATAGTTTATCGCATTTTATAGATTTGACTATTGTATATAGAAAGTGTACACTCATTTATGTGATCTTGATTTGATATTTTGCATTCCAAAATTGCTCAATCTTGTTTTATACGTAGTATCTTCTAGGTATATGTTTATTAATTAAACACACACGTATCTAAAGTTCCACACTAGGGTACGGGTGTCAAAAAAGCCGGCCCGATCTGAATCCGATTAATATTCGAGTTGGGTTACTTCGGTCAATAATTTTATTCGGGTCAACCGGAGTAACCTGAATACTAATTAAGGTCGGGTGTCGGGTCGAAAATGTTTTGCTAACTCAGGTTCGGGTCGACCCGATTAACCCGAATAAAGGTTATTTTTTTAATATAACTTTTATAAGTTAATTATTTAAACTAGTACAGATAGGTAATTTTGTTACCATTTTACTTATATTCGGGTCGACTCATAATCAAAGGTCGAACCAGAATCACGATTTCACAAATATATTATTTGCCGCTATAAACTGTCGCTTTACGCGCGTATTTGTCTAGTTGTTTCAAAAATTGTGAAAATTTGAATTATGATCCTCACATTTGTAAGGGTGTATGGTGTGGTTGAAGGTTTATCCTTGCCACACCAGCTCCAAGTTATCCAAAAACTGTACCTTTATTTTTTTTTCCTCAACTTTTGCATTACATGTCTCTCTTTCCCTCAACTTTTTCTATATTTTTTTATTTAAAAATACACTCAAAACACACACACTCACAACACAATGAAAGTATATTTCTCTCTTTCAAACTCATTGTCTCTCTTCTCTTAATCACTTGGGACTCGAGTTTCTTTCCCGCACCGGAAAGTCTCTCTCCTCTTAATCACTCGGGACTCGAGTCTGTTTCCACACTGAAAAGTTTCTTTCCCGCTCTCCCAACCCCCCCCCCNCCCCCCCCCCCACCAACACACACAACACTAAGTGTGAGAAATATTCTCAGATATTAACACATAATAGCGTGAAATAATTTGTGATACCTAATTGATTCACGCACAAGGTAAGTGTGAACTTTTCGATTTTACACGCTTTAGAATATGAAAATATGCTTTAATGAGTGAATATTTAGCTATTCTTTTGAAGTTTAACTAGGGAACACGTATTAGCGAAACTTTTTCTGGATGGGTTCCATGAAATAACAATCTCAATTAGATATTTACCTTTTTAGTTTTTTCTTATTTTGACTGATGATATATATTGTGAATGAATGGTCGTGAAACCTTCCTTGTTACGGTCAAATAACATATATTTGATAATCTCATGAGTTGATACAAGTTGGAATTAAAAAGTCAAAGTCTGGCGGTCAACTCAAAAAGTCAAAGACAGTTTAAAAGGAAAAAGGGCGCCAAAGTTAGTTGTTGCTGGGTTTTGGCTACATCAGTTGAACATCTATCCTCCTTCTCTTCTTCTTAGTTCAGCTCATCACCAAGGCCATATGTCAAGCTCCTATTGGCCAGAACACGTCACTACTCTTCTCCTATTGGTTGCAACACCTCATCACTAATTCTCTCTCCATTTCCCACTTCTATAAATACTTGTATCTTTCTCACTTTTTCATTTTAGCTTGTGATAATTCTACTTTTCTCTCTGTAACAAATCCATTGTTCTATAACACATCAATAATAACTACATTTCGGTTCTCTTTCTCTTATTAGAGTTCCCTAGTGTGTTATTGATTGATTAATCCTCATTTCTTCATAGATTTCTGGATTAATCGTATCAAGTGGTATCAGAGCATCTTTTCTGGCCACTGTGTCATCTTTTCCGATTGTTTTCCGGTGAATTTGGTGTTTTTCGGCGACTGTTGCAGTTTTCGGGCGAAATTTGGAAGATTCCGGTGCAATTGACGGTTGTGATGGCTGTGCAAACATGAAATACTACAAATCAGGACCAGAGCAGTGGTAGTGATTCTACCATAATGAACCCCAAAGTGTTGTTGATTTGTGTAGACTAGTGCAAGCTTTGACTACTCGATTGAATAATATTGATAATGAACTTTTCCGGCTCAACAATGTGGGGACCACTGGTCCTCAGGGTGCAATTGGGGCTATTCCTCAAGTTCAGGTCCAACAACCTGTTTTGGGTAACACATTTGGCCAACATCAACCACATAATCAGTATAGGAGGCTCACAAAGCTAGAGTTCCCAAAATGTAGTGGCACTGATGTGAAGGGTTGGTTATTCAGGGTCAAACAATTTTTTGTCATTGATCAAGTCAGAGAAGAGCATAAGCTCAAACTAGTTTCTATGCACTTGTTTGACCAAGCTCTCAATTGGCACTGGCAATTCATAAAAAAATACACTGAGAATGCTCCTTGGGCCTTGTATGAGTATGAGCTTTTGAACAGGTTTGGTAAAGTTTATGAAGATCCTTTAGTGGAATTGAAAAACTTGAAACAAACTGGATCTGTTCAAGCTTATCAGGATAACTTTGAGGAATTGCTTAATAAGGTGGAATTGAGTGAGGCTCAATCTGTTAGCATGTTTATGGGAGGCTTGAAAGATGAAATAGCCTTTCCATTGAGAATGTTCCAACCTGCTAACATGTTAGATGTGACAAAGTATGCCAAAATGCAAGCAGCCACTCTTGCATTGAACAAAGTCAAAATCTCTTATTCTGGCTATGGCAACAACAGATATCAGCCACCTGTCACTGGAACCATTAGGCCACAAGCTTTTGTTGCCAAACCACCTCTGTTGACTTTGCCTACACCTCAGAAGCCACTCACTACTTATCAGCCACCTGTCACTAGAAGGCAATTGACACAGAAAGAATTGGAAGAGAAGAGAGCAAAGAATCAGTGTTTTTATTGTGACCAAAGATAGTTTCCTGGCCATAAATGTAGTGGACAGATGTATGCTTTGGAAGTGATTGCTGATGATGAGGATCAATCTGTGTTGATGCAAGTGGAAGGTTGTGTGACAGAAGAGGTGAGGAATGAGACAATTGAGGAAGAATCTGTGTAGTTTCAGGAAGCTCAGTTGTTGACAGATTTCACCAAATGCTCTTTCAGGTGTCAATTCTTATAGAACAATGAGAGTTAAGGGCTATGTGGGTAAACAATTTGTTAATACAAATATCGCCTAAAAACGTTATTTATATTTTACGATCTTTGTTAAGTTTTGTTAATGACAAAGTACAAACTTTAGCTTATAGTAAAACATCACTTTAGTTTTAAGTCTTGTATAACTAGACTTTACATTTCTTTTTAAACATAACATAAGTTTTACTTCTTTAAAAAGAAAGTGTCACATCTCATCAATATGCATTTATGGAAAGTTTATGTGTTTGACCATCTATAGTTCTTACACATTTTTGGAAGCATTCCACATTGAGTCAATGCATGTAATAAGTTGATGTGACCTAGTTTATCTTGGAGAGATTTATTGCAAGT
>LBNU01038073.1:48510-61785 GCA_014162995.1 Artemisia annua | reverse complement strand
GTGGGTTTGACTTGTAACAAAGTCAAACCTTCAAGAAATACTTACCACTTTACCTTTTCTTCAAACCAAACAAGATTTCAACAACAAAAGTGATGAAAACACTAGTAAACCCCACGAATTTAAATGTGTTTTAGGGTTTTGGGTCGTTTTGATGTATAAAAATTATATAGGAATGATTGGAAATGGATGGGGATTGTGTTTTTGAACTTGGATGATCAAGAAAATAAGTGTGTGTGTGTGTTGTGTGTGTGGCCGGCGCAAGAAGAAGGAAGGAGAAGAGTAGGGTTTTTATTTTTGTTATAAAATGAATTAGGGGTGTTTATGTGGTTATAAGTTTGAGCAATTGGCAAAAATGGTCCCCTTAGTTGTTAGTTTTAGAGTTTAGTTGAACTAGGGAACCCAAAACTTTTATTTTTATAAAACTTACCCCAAAACATATTTTTGAGTTCATAAGTCTAGCCGGTAGCCACCAAATTCATTTTTAAGTACACACCACGTGTTTTACAATAAATTCCCCAATATATTTCCAAAAGTTCTTTTAAATAATAGACCGAATTAAAAACATATTTTTACGACTCGGGTAAACTAAGTGAATTTTTATGTCAAAAGATTCTCAATCGTTACTTGTCCAAAATATGCTTCATTAGGATTTCTAGTGCCAAAGTCAAATAGTGCCTAACGCGAAGTAGTCAAATAGCCTAATTATTACTCAAAACGATAAACGTTTGATATATATATTCAACTTTCCAATCCAAATTCCTCAAAATCATTTTACTTCAATACTCGGGTTTATAAAAATAGTAATGCGGAAGTTTTTAAAGTCACCCAAATTTACCAGTTGTCACACTTGTGGTTGGAAACAATGAGGTACTCAGGAAACAAATCATAACTTACTTTCACAATGGACCAGCTAGGGGTCATTCTGGAGTGCATGTCACTACTAAGAAGCTGGCAGACGTGTTCTTCTGGAAGAGACTTAGAAAGATGGTCAAGAAGTTTGTCAAAGAATGTGATGTGTGCCAGAGGAATAAACCTGAATTGGTTGCTTATCCTGGACTTCAGTCTCTGCCCATTCCAAATCAAATTTGGAGTGACATTTCAATGGATTTCATTGAAAGTCTCCCTAAATCTCATGGCAAGACAGTGATACTGGTGGTTGTGGATAGATTGAGCAAGTATGCTCATTTCATGCCTCTACACCATCCATTTTCTGCAAGTGATGTGGCCAAAACTTTCCTTGACACTATCTACAGACTACATGGGCTTCCAAAGGTTATTGTCAGTGATAGAGACAAAGTCTTCCTCAGTCATTTTTGGCAAGCCTTGTTCAGAATGTTAAAGGTGGAATTACATCTATCTACTGCTTACCATCCACAGTCTCATGGCCAGACTGAGGTGGTTAATAGATGTTTGGGAACCTATTTGAGGTGTATGACAGGGGAGAATCCAAAAGAATGGGTGGATTGGCTACCTTTAGCAGAGTTCTGGTACAACACCAACCATCAATCTGCTACTCAAACTACCCCTTTTGAAGTGGTGTATGGCCAACCTCCACCAATACATGTGCCTTATGTGACTGGAGATAGTATGGTGGAAGCTGTGGACAGGACCTTGCAAGCCAGAGAAAAGGCCATTCAAACACTCCAATTCCACTTAAAGAGGGCTCAAGATAGAATGGTGAACATGGCCAATAAAAACAGAACTGAAAGACAATTTGAAGTGGGAGTGAAAGTGTATGTGAAACTCCAACCTTATAGACAAATCTCAGTGAGGCAAGGTGCTCAACACAAGCTTTCTGCAAAATACTATGGCCCTTTCAAGATCATTGAGAAGATTGGAGAAGTAGCCTACAAGTTGCAGCTACCACCCACTAGCATGGTTCATCCAGTATTTCATGTTTCACAGCTGAAACTTTGCCATGGACAAAATGAAGAGGAAGGAGCTCTTCCACAATGTGAAGGAGATGGCAGTTTAGCAGCTGCACCTGTGGCAATTGTGGATAGCAAGCTTGGGAAAGTCAACAATAGACCTGTCATGTTTGTATTGGTACAGTGGGCTAATCAGGCATTGGAGGATGCAACTTGGGAGAAATATCATGAATTCATTGCTAAGTATCCTCAATTCAGTAATGAACCTTGTGGACAAGGTTCTCGAAGGGGGATGAATTGATACAAGTTGGAATTAAAAAGTCAAATTCTGGCGGTCAACTCAAAAAGTCAAAGACAGTTTAAAAAGAAAAAGGGTGCCAAAGTTAGTTGTTGCTGGGTTTTGGCTACATCAGTTGAACATCTATCCTCCTTCTCTTCTTCTTAGCTCACCTCATCACCAAGGCCAGGTGTCAAGCTCCTACTGGCCAGAACACGTCACTACTCTTCTCCTATTGGTTGCAACACCTCATCACTAATTCTCTCTCCATTTCCCACTTCTATAAATACTTGTATCTTTCTCACTTTTTCATTTTAGCTTGTGATAATTCTACTTTTCTCTCTGTAACAAATCCATTGTTCTATAACACATCAATAATAACTACATTTCGTTTCTCTTTCTCTTATTAGAGTTCCCTAGTGTGTTATTGATAGATTAATCCTCATTTCTTCATAGATTTCTGGATTAATCGTATCATGAGTCTTTCGTAACATCTTCTGAAAATATTATCACGATAGATTCATAGAAAAACTTGGAAAAGAAAACAAGAGAATTAAATGTTGAGGGACCTTCTTTACGCGTTTTNAGATATCCCAAGAGCAAAGCCATATACATTTTACCAAAGAATCAGTTTAATGTTCATGTAACACCCAAGCCTAAATTGAGACTAAATTACTAAATAAAGAATCAGTTTGGTGATTTTGTATTTTTAGTAGCATAAATTACATTATATCTCTTTTAAATCTTACAGCTAAACTAGGGCCTGAGGGGATTCAATACGCAACTTTTTAAAATAAACAATGATAATGCTAAGCAACTCACCAAATATCATAGCATTGCGGTGCGAACGGATCCTGGGGACAATGAGGGCAAGAATGTATATAAAATATGTACATGTTTATTAATGTTCTAATAATCCCATTTTGAATTAAGGTTACAATACTTAAATGGTAATCAATTACATTTCATTATTATGATATGATGAATGCCTATAATGGTACAGTTAAGTTTTGACCATTTTATTTATTATTATGATGGAGATATTTTTTTTTTTTTTTCAATTCTAAGCCCTTATATACAACTAGTCTCTCCCTACCCAATACACACAACAGGGGTAGAATCATTTGCTATCCATCAAGCTTCTCTACAATCAAGTGGCGTCATCAAGGAGAGAACTTAGTTGTGCCTAAAAGTGTCCTTTGCCATCATGTCGATATCCGCTACGGGCTTCCGGTTATGTTGTACTCCATTCATCTTATCTATGTGTTGATATCGTATTTAAGGATCATTGTGCATAATAGTTAATGTGTTCATCATGTATATTTGATGCTAATGTTTACACATATAAATGCTTACATGTGGTATCTAGAGCCAAGGTTTTGAATATGATAATAATCCGTATTATAAATGATCTCGTATTGTTAGAGAATTGTGAACCGTAGTTCTATCATGATGTTTGTATCTTCTATTATGTTATGTGATGAATTGTATATGTTAATTGGTTGATTTACGTAATATTAAATGTTAGATTACTTCTTGTTGACAAGATAAAATGAAAGTTGGAAAAAAGCATGTGGCCATATAAGAATTTTATATTGTGAAGTTACGTTGCTAGAATACATATTTTTGTTATACATACATTTGTTCTCTTTTACGTGACTTACTTATTAATGACACCTACGTATAAAGTATAAAGTTTCAAATGTGAATTTGAGGTATTCTAGATAATGAACTTTGATGATATAATCTTACTAGCTTTTATATTTTCGAATGCATAAAACTGGAATCCTACTTTTATGCCACGTATCGCTTCCGCTCAATTTATAGATAAATGCATGTCAACAGAAAATTATTATGGATTTGTAACAAGTTTCTATAACATGCATATGTGTCACTTGGTAATGGTTTTCTAACTTTTGACCAATAATTACCTTCCTTGTTTAAGAATAGTATAAGAATGGATAGATTTTATTATTCCTATATAAATATATGAAGTTTGGTTGACAGTAAGTTAGCAAACCATCGAATAACAAAATGGTAGTCAGTGTTTTCATTGACCATGAACTTAGATATGGCTAGTTGTATTGTTAGAGTTCATGTCCATTTTATGCTTATTATTAAACACATGTTAGCAACATGTTTATTATTTAACGTTATGGTGTTTGTTAATGTTACAATTTCTGAATCATTTGTTACATTTGTAATTAATAACTTGATTGGTCTTCATAATGCTTAATAATTACATTAATTGACATATTAAAAAAAATTAGATGTTACAAAATTTTGAAATATTGTTTGTAACACTCATTTGTCTTACATCTAAATTGATTACTCTTTAATGCTATTTATTAATTTTTTATATGACATTAAGTGAAATTAATTTGTTAGTCACCAAAGTGATCAAGTTAATTTCAAATTTTAAATTTGTGGTCATATAATTTATGTTGTCTTAAAGAATGCTATTATGAATTTATTATTAGTTGATAGAAATTATGAATTTTGCCCAAAGGAAAAATTATTCTTCTATAACTAAGAATCTTTAAGATGAAAATTAGTAAACTTTTGTCATATGTATTTAGTTATCCAAAGATGCTTATATATTTGACGAAGTTTATTTTATTTTCTTGTAAAGTTTTATTGCATTCTAATAATGATGAGGATATATTGTTGTGTTTACCCAAAGGAAACCAATAGTATATATTTCATTTACTTATCTCGTATGAATTCTTAATTAGTAAGCATATACATTTTTTGCAGCAATTAACCTTCACTCTCAAGCTTCTTCTGTTACCTTGTTTACCGGTGTGAATTTCTCCGAATGGAGCGAACAAGTCACTTTCCATTTAGGTGCTTTGGATCTTGACTTGGCGCTATTGGAGGATAGGCCTGCTGACCTCACTGATGCAAGTACAGAGGCTCAAAAATCACACCATAAGGCATGGGCAAGGTCTAACAGACTCTGCTTGAACTTTATGCGGATGACAATTGCCAACAACATTAAGTCTTCTCTTCCCGGCATTGAAAATCAGAATGCTAAAGATTTTCTTAAGCTTGTGGAAGAGAAGTTTCGTTCTGCTGATAAGGCACTAGCAGGGACACTTATGGCTGAACTCACCACCATGAAATTTGATGGTACAAAGAGTATGCAGCAACATGTCCTTGACATGACCAATATCGCAGCAAGACTTAAGACACTGGGTATGAATGTGGATGACTCTTTCTTGGTGCAATTCATAATGAATTCACTTCCTTCTGAATATGGACCGTTTCACATCAACTATAACACATTAAAGGATAAGTGGAATATTGATGAACTGTCCAGTAAGCTTATTCAAGAGGAAGCAAGACTAAAGAAACAAAGAGTTCACTCCGTTAACCTGGTGAATCAAGGAGTTGACATGAAGCAGTAATCTCCTTGAAATTATACACACCGATATTTGTGGACCATTTGATACTCCATCCTTCACTGGAGAAAAATATTTTATCACCTTTATAGATGATTTTTCACGTTATGGATATGTCTATTTGCTGCATGAAAAATCTCAATCTATAAATGCCCTTGAGGTATTTGTAAACGAGGTTGAGAGGCAACTTGACAGAAAAGTGAAAATCGTAAGATCTGATAGAGGTGGTGAATATTATGGAAAGTATGATGAATCTGGACAGTGTCCTGGTCCCTTTGCAAAGTTCCTCGAAAGTCGCGGCATATGTGCTCAATATACTATGCCGGGCACGCCACAACAAAATGGCGTGGCAGAAAGGCGAAACAGAACATTAATGGAGATGGTTAGGAGCATGATAAGTAAATCCTCTTTACCCAAAAGTTTGTGGATGTATGCACTTAGAACTGCAGTGTATCTGTTAAATAGGGTTCCTAGTAAGTCAGTTCCAAAAACTCCTTTTGAGTTATGGACTGGAAGGAAACCTAGTTTGCGACACCTGCATGTTTGGGGTTGTCCAGCAGAAGCACGGGTTTATAATCCACAAGAAAAGAAATTGGATTCTCGAACCGTTAGTGGTTACTTTATTGGTTACCCAGAGAAGTCCAAAGGGTATAGGTTTTATTGTCCAAACCACAGTTCTAGAATTGTTGAAACAGGCAATGCCAAATTTCTGGAAAATGGTGAAGTTAGTGGGAGTGTTGAAAATCAAGTTGTGGATATTAACGAAATAAGGGATGATGATCCATCACCCATGAATGTTCATAAATCCACAACTGCACCGGATGTTGTTCCCGTAATTCAAAATCAAGAACAACATTTGAATAATGAACAAACACCCCATGAAGAAACTAACTTACCAACTCAAACAAGTGAACCCGTTGGAATAGCATTAAACAAACCTGCAAGGGTTAGAAAGTCAGCTATTCCTGATGATTATGTAGTTTACTTGCAAGAGACAGATTTTGATATTGGCATTGATAATGATCCTGTAACTTTTCAACAAGCCATAGAAAGTGATAAGTCTGAAATGTGGATTAATGCTATGAAAGAAGAGTTAAAATCAATGGCTCAAAATAAAGTCTGGGATCTCGTAAACTTGCCAGAAGGTTTTAAACTAGTTGGTTGTAAATGGGTCTTTAAGACCAAACGCGACTCTAAAGGCAATGTTGAAAGATATAAAGCTAGACTTGTAGCCAAAGGTTATACTCAGAAAGACGGCATTGATTACAACGAGACTTTTTCACCCGTCTCAAAGAAAGACTCATTGAGAATAATATTGGCATTAGTAGCTCATTTTGACTTAGAGCTACATCAAATGGATGTGAAAACCGCCTTTCTGAATGGAAATCTTGAGGAGGAAGTTTATATGAAACAACCTGAAGGGTTTTTCGTTGAGGGTAAAGAAAAGATGGTGTGTAAATTGAAGAAATCAATATATGGACTTAAACAAGCTTCTAGGCAATGGTATATTAAGTTCAATGATACCATTAAATCTTTCGGTTTTGAAGAAATCATCGTTGATCGATGTATATACCGCAAGATCAGTGGGAGCAAGTTTATATTTTTGGTTCTATATGTTGATGATATTTTGCTTGCGACTAATGATTTTGGTTTATTGCATAAGACTAAAGAATATCTCTCTAAGAATTTTGAAATGAAAGATATGGGTGAGGCATCCTATGTGATTGGAATTTCAATATTCCGTGACAGATCTGAAGGTCTATTAGGATTATCTCAAAAGGCCTATATCGATAAGATTCTTGAGAGATTCAATATGAGCAAGTGCTCAGATGGTATAGTCCCTATTCAGAAGGGAGATAAATTTAGTCTTAAACAATGTCCAAAGAATGACGTGGAACGAAAAGAAATGGAAAACATTCCATATGCTTCTGTTGTGGGCAGTTTAATGTATCTACAAACTTGCACTAGACCCGACATCAGTTTTGCGATCGGGATGCTCAGTAGATATCAAAGTAATCCTGGTATTCATCACTGGAAAGCTGCAAAGAAAGTATTGAGATATCTTCAAGGAACAAAGGATTATATGCTTACTTATAAAAGGTCTAATCACCTAGAAGTGGTTGGATATGCTGATTCTGATTATGCTGGGTGCAAAGATAGTGGAAAGTCAACGTTTGGCTATGTGTTTCAATTGGTTGGAGGAGCTATTTCCTGGAAAAGTGCCAAACAATCTATCATTGCTGCATCCACCATGGAAGCAGAATTCGTAGCTTGTTACGAGGCTACTATTCATGCATTATGGCTGTGGAACTTTATTTCAGGGCTTGGGGTTGTCGACACTATAAGCAAGCCGCTGAAAATTTATTGTGACAATACCGCAGCAGTTTTCTTCTCTAAAAACGATAAGTACTCTAAAGGTGCAAAACACATGGATATAAAGTTCTTTATCGTAAAAGAGGAAATTCAGAAACAAAGAGTGTATCTAGAACATATTAGTACAGATCTCATGATTGCTGATCCTTTAACCAAGGGTTTACCACCAAAGACATTTACGCAACATGTTCCTAGGTTGGGTCTTGGTTGTATTGATAACTAATTATGATGTTCTAAACACTCTTGAGCTCAATAAAATGTTTCTGATTTTATTTCTTATTCATTATGTTATTATGCATGCAATTGTGTTTGAATAAGAAATTTGTATGTATTATCATAACAAGTATGTGGACTGTACGTTATTTGTATATAACTTATGAATCTATCATAATGAGCTCATAGTGGTGTGATATATGGAAGGGAGTATACGAGAATTACTGTGTATGACCGCCATAATCCCCATTGTGTGGTTTGTTATGTTGAGATACTTATGATGATGGTTAATAAGATTTTATTTGCTAGCATTATGTTGTACCATATATAAATATCATGTCAAGTGGGAGAATGTAAAATATGTGACATGTTATTAATGTCTAATTATCCCATTTTGAATTATAGGTTACAATACTTAAATGTAATCAATTAATTTCATTATTATGATATGATGAATGCTATAATGGTACATTAAGTCTTGACCATTTTATTTATTAGTATTGATGGAGATACTAATTCTTAAGCCCTTATATACACCTAGTCCTCTCCCTACCCAATACACACAAAAAGTAGAATCATTTGCTATCCATCAAGCTCTCTACAATCAAGTGGGTCAAGGGAGAGAAACTAGTTGTGCTAAAAGTGTTCTTTGCATCATGTCGATATCCGCTACGGCTTCCGGTATGTTGTACTCATTCATCTTATCTATGTGGTTATTATCGTATTCTAAGATCATTGTGGCATAATAGTTTAATGTGTTCATCATGTATATTTGATGCTAATGTTTACACATATAAATGCTTACAAAAAATGGTTGACTCCATTTTTCTTCACCTTTTATCCATATCTTTACTACTTATAAAAGAAAAATGGTCAAAGGGGAATGTGAAAAACTGAACTTTCGGTCAATCCCGATTTTGCCCCTGCAAAATTTATGGCAGCTGGAAATTAACATTGAAACTGATATTCATATTCATGGAAACAATCACTGGAAATTAATGGTGAGAGAGAATGTATACTAAATATCAATTACGTGTATATGTATTTATAGGAACACAACTATACATTCAAGTAAAATTTATGAAACGTGTGCAGCACAAATATACATTCAAGTTAAACAATGATCTCTTATGCCATTCACAACTAACAACAACACACACGCAAACACTCTCATCTATTCCACCACCATACAAACACCACCACTACTCGACGCCGCCACCACCGAACGACCACAACAGCCAAACCACCCCTTCATCAAAACCGACACCTCCACCGAAGTCCCCATTACCATAGATTCACGACCACCGAGACGAACCACCAAGACCTACGACCACCAAAAAGGTTTATTTATTTATTTATTTATTTATTTGTTAGCGTTTAGACAATCTGTGATTCATTTTTAGATTTTAAATCGATCTTGAATGAATGAAATTGTTATAGAGGATTGGGATTCAAAATTTGGGTATTATTTTTTGTTGTTTTTTGTGTAATCATACGTTGAGATGTTAAAATATATATATATATATATTTAGAGATGGTACTGTCTTTGGTCAGAAAAAGAGACAATGAGACATTGTGTATGATAAGTCTTAATCACAAAAGAAAGAACAGCTAAGCTAGAGAATACACGAAGGCAAGTCACAAGCCATGGGACTTCTCTTTTACTATAATGATCTCCTAACAAAAGGGATCTTTATTTTTATTACATGAGTTGTATTTTAAATGGACTATAGAATGTAGGACTTAATAAAAAATGTCCCAAAAGCTTCTTTGTTTCCGTAAAGTATAATATTTTTGTTTTGAGAAACTTTGCATCCCTAATTATTTTTGTAACTCATGAAATATCACACAAACAAACAATGAAGTATAATACAAATTCAGTTTGGAAGAAAAAAAATGCACGCACAAGATGACGCAATGGTATTATAAAAACGTTAACAAGTTTTAGAAATTGCAAGTACATTAATATCCGTTGGATAGACTTAAAAGGGTTGCAAATTTGTTAAATTCACATGTTAAACGTCAGTCTCGAAGCAGTCTTTAAATTTTGAAAATTTTAAATTTCAATTTTGATCAAATGTTTGTAAATGATGTGGTGGATATATTTTACAGATTTAGTTATTATTTTACTGTAACAATTATAAGAATTTTTTTTGATATAGGAGTTGAAAAATCTACTCATTTAATATGGAACTTTTCATAAACTATAAAAAGACTTCAAGAAAGAAGATAGTGTGAAATTTATTGATTTGATGAAGTGGTATGACAAATGTGACATTGCATTAGCCGGTTACTTTTTAACTTTTAACAATACAGTCTTGTGGTTCAAATTACAAATTTTAACAAGTTGAGCAAATAAAGATGATAAACTATCTCTATACAAACATAAAAGATGAAAAAGCAAACACGTGCCAATGACTTAAAAATTATATACCACTGCCACTAGGCATGACTATTCGGCTATATAGCACTACCGCTAGGTGCTGGCACTCGACTAGATACCGTTGCCGTTAGGCGCGGGTACTCGGCTATAATATAAAAATGGTCAACATTGGAAAAGTGAAAAGTCAAGGTTTGTGAAATGTTGAAAAAGTTAATAAATGAAATATTGAAATATATGAGTTTGTGGAATGTTGAAATATACAGCCATGCGTTTGTGTAACATGCATTTGGAAAGATTGAAATATACAACCATGTAAAAACTCTGTCAACTACATATTGTGAACTCTTGAGAATATAAATACCTTTTTATATCACAATAGTATTTTACAAAAGACTAGCCTTCCTATTACTGGAAACTATTCACCATAACTATTTACTATTTCACAAAAGACTAGCCTTCCTATTACTAAAGGAAACTATATTTTGTAATGAATGTGTATAACTTGCTCAACGAAACAAGTTTGCAAATCGTGTATTCTATAAACGAGTAGAATGGAAAAATTAGTAACAAATCGGTTACTTTCAAAAGAGATATACATCGAATATGATTTAAGCTAATATTTGGTATTTTCAATTCATGTCTAGAGGGATATGCCGTAGAACAACAAAGGTATTGGTTAAACCAGTCAAAGAGTTCCGTCAACTACGAATCTAAACCTCAAATGTCGTGTATCAAGAAGTTTTACGCGACGAGTATCGTGTGTTGTTAGTTTTTATCTCATAACTGATTTAATGTTTTACTTTCAGTTTCATTACATGTTTTTATATGTTGTTTGATACATGTTAAGAATTTTTTTTCTATACTTTAGTTATCGTATTCTACAATCATTTGCAATTACATTCTGATCGGTTGACGTTCTATTTTGAACGCTACACAAAACACTAACTACAATATCACAAATCGTTAATTATCTACCGCTAGAAATTCCGTTGCTATGCACGGGTACTCGTCTAGTCAATAATAAAAGGGGAGCACAAGGTAGTATATTCTCACCGATTTAATTTTTTTTTTATCGAATACATTAAACAGGAGCAGCATATCAATACTTGTTACCACATTACTTTGGCTTCATAACTGAAATAAAAAATGTATTTATCTTCTTTTTCTTCTTCTTCTTCTCCTTCTTCTTCTTCTTTTGAGATGAAAAGGGATTCGGATTCTTATGATGATGATGATCTTGATTGTAAAAAGCCAAAAAATGACGTATTCATGAATTATTCTTACGAAGACATCGGCAAACAATTCATAAGTCACCTTCAGGGAGCACTCGGCCGCAGAGGTTTTACAATATCTGACCACACCATGCTCCCTGTTGGTCAAGATACACGTTTACAACTGTTGAAAGCTATCGAGGAATCCGAGATCTATGTTGTTGTATTCTCTAACAACTATGCTTCTTCTGTAAGGTCACTCGATGAGTTGGTCGACATAATGGACTGCCTTGGCAAGTTTGAACAAAGGAAAATTCTTCCTGTATTTTATAAAGTCGAACCATCTGATGTTAGAAGTGAAGATGGTTCTTTTAAGGATGCTTTCCAAGCTCACTATTGGGTTAATCCCACTCTTACCCATCTTACCCGAATCCAGCCCATTTAGAGGGTCAAACCCGGAGTTCAAAGTCAACCTGCCAAGGGTTATACTCAGAAGGACGGCATTGATTACAACGAGACTTTTTCACCCGTCTCAAAGAAGGACTCGTTGAGAATAATATTGGCATTAGTAGCTCATTTTGACTTAGAGCTACATCAAATGGATGTGAAAACCGCCTTTCTGAATGGAATTCTTGAGGAGGAAGTTTATATGAAACAACCTGAAGGGTTTTTCATTGAGGGTAAAGAAAAGATGGTGTGTAAATTGAAGAAATCAATATATGGACTTAAACAAGCTTCTAGGCAATGGTATATTAAGTTCAATGATACCATTAAATCTTTCGGTTTTGAAGAAATCATCGTTGATCGATGTATATACCGCAAGATCAGTGGGAGCAAGTTTATATTTTTCGTTCTATATGTTGATGATATTTTGCTTGCGACTAATGATTTTGGTTTATTGCATAAGACTAAAGAATATCTCTCTAAGAATTTTGAAATGAAAGATATGGGTGAGGCATCCTATGTGATTGGAATTTCAATATTCCGTGACAGATCTGAAGGTCTATTAGGATTATCTCAAAAGGCCTATATTGATAAGATTCTTGAGAGATTCAATATGAGCAAGTGCTCAGATGGTATAGTCCCTATTCAGAAGGGAGATAAATTTAGTCTTAAACAATGTCCAAAGAATGACGTGGAACGAAAAGAAATGGAAAACATTCCATATGCTTCTGTTGTGGGCAGTTTAATGTATCTACAAACTTGCACTAGACCCGACATCAGTTTTGCGATCGGGATGCTCAGTAGATATCAAAGTAATCCTGGTATTCATCACTGGAAAGCTGCAAAGAAAGTATTGAGATATCTTCAAGGAACAAAGGATTATATGCTTACTTATAAAAGGTCTAATCACCTAGAAGTGGTTGGATATGCTGATTCTGATTATGCTGGGTGCAAAGATAGTGGAAAGTCAACGTTTGGCTATGTGTTTCAATTGGTTGGAGGAGCTATTTCCTGGAAAAGTGCCAAACAATCTATCATTGCTGCATCCACCATGGAAGCAGAATTCGTAGCTTGTTATGAGGCTACTATTCATGCATTATGG
>LBNU01038073.1:34198-45015 GCA_014162995.1 Artemisia annua | reverse complement strand
AAGGTCACCAATAGCTTGGGCACAAGAAGCAGCCCTGTAGCATTATACATGCGAATCTGTAATTTTATGTGCAGCAACGCAACAACCAAAGCATTATTGTGAAAAAGACTACTAAGCAAGCTTACACATCAAAGGAAGAAAAAGGTGGACTATTGATGGTTGAAACAAATCACGCTACTAAACTAATGAAGAATCCTGTTTTTCACGGGAGAAGTAAAACACATTGACACAAGTATCACTGTCATCACGAGAATGCGTTGAAGGGGAAGGACTTCACAGTTGAATTCGTCAAGGCGGAATATCAGAAAGCTGACATACTCACAATAAGGCACTACGAAGATCATTAATTCTAACAATGAGACACCTTATTGGAGTTCAAAGATCTGAGGAGATGAACGATTGCGATTAAGGGGGAAATATTGGTTAATCCCACCGTTACCCATCTTACCCGATATCACCATTAGAAGGTCAAACCGGAGGTCAAAGTCAACCATTATAACAAAAAAGTTCAACGTTTCCCAAATAAAACTGGGTTCCCACCCCCCAAATAACTGTCAAATGACAGTTATTTCTGAAGCATCACATCTGTTGGATCGAACCAACACAAAGGAACCAACACAACGCTTCACAACACACCTTTTCATTATTTATAAATAGATTAGAATCTGTAGAATTATTACTTGATGACATATTAACATTTTGATTAATAGAAAGCATTTCAAAGCATATTGTGTACTTGGTATATTGTGACTTGCACGTAAGACCAATAAAGATCCGACATTGAGGCCAACAATCACGAGGCAAACGACAACATTGATCCAAAGAGAGTTCAGAAATGGAAGCAATCCTTAAGAGATGCAGGTCAACTGTCTGGTCTAACCTTGCAAAATGGGTAACTTTTAACTCTCATCTTTGTTACATGTCTTTTGAAAAAAACTTACAAGAGACATTACATATATATGTGTATTGCCCAATCGTTGGGCATTTTTTACCTTTAAAAAAAAATTCCGCTTTTGACCAGTTGCCCAACGCAACTTTTAAGGGGGGACACGTGTCGTTTTTTGGGGCGACATATGGCGATTTTTTGGGCAACTTTGTCAAATTTTGGGCAACCTTGGACACTTGGCGTCCCATGGGCGCGACACGTGTCCCCCCCTTTAAAAGTTGCATTGGGCAA
Source organism: Artemisia annua (assembly GCA_014162995.1). Classification (NCBI taxonomy): domain Eukaryota; kingdom Viridiplantae; phylum Streptophyta; class Magnoliopsida; order Asterales; family Asteraceae; genus Artemisia; species Artemisia annua. The sequence goes on along the minus strand of LBNU01038073.1, from coordinate 43,838 downwards.
CTGGTCAAAAGCGGAATTTTTTTTTCTAAGGTCAATGCCCAACGATTGGGCAATTTGGCCATTTTAGTAATTATCCCGATTAAATTTCTCGTTTCAATTTGGCAGGGACGAGGGGAAGTTCGTATCGGATATTGTTGAACAACTTGAAAAGATGCAAAATCCACAAGAGCTGCATGTTGCAGATCACCCTGTCGTGGTAGGATCTCGGGTTAAGAAACTAATTTCAACACTGAGGTTAGATTGCGAAGATGTTTTGGTTGTTGCTGTTTTTGGAATTAGTGGGATAGGTAAAACCACTACTGTCAGAGCAACGTACAATAAAATTTCTTCCCATCTCGATATTAGTTGTTTTCTTGGAGATATCCATTACCATGGTGGGGGTCCCAATTGGAAGATTGAATTGCAAAACCAACTCATGTCTCGTTTAACTCAAAATGATAAGTTTCCAAGCATGCATCATCACAATGATGGAGTTACAAAGATAAAAAAGTTGATAAGAGGTCGGAAGATTCTGCTGGTTCTTGACGATGTTGATAATTTTGAGCAATTGAAATCATTGGGTATTAATCCGGCATCGTTCTTTAAAGGAAGTAGAATAATCGTGATCAAAAGAGACAAACAGTCCCTTGGTATCATTCCGTATACTTCCTACCAAACAACGGAGTTGAATAGACGGGAGTCTTTTAATCTCTTTAATCTGTTTATGTTTTCAAGAGACAACAATCTCATCAACATGGAGTTTATAGAAGAAGTCGCGGCTCTTGCTGGAGGGCTTCCCTTGATTCTTGAGGTTTGGAGTCGTTATTTTATTGGTCATGAAAGGAAACAATGGCCGAGCTTAGTGGAGAAGTTAAAAAGAATTCCTCATGGGGATGTTCAAAAGCAACTTCAGATGAGCTACGATTCACTTAGTGTCACTGCAAAGAATTCATTTCTAGATATTGCTTGTTTCTTTGATGGAATGGATAAAGAATTGGTTTTCAAAGTATTGCACGATGAAGAATCGGCATTCTTCCCAGATATTGAAATTCAACATCTAGTTGATAAATTTCTAGTCAAATACATAGATGATTACGACTGGGGTGTAAAAGTGGCGATGAATCAAGCGATTAAGGAAATGGGCCATGAAGTGATCCGCCAAGAAAATGTGGATGAACCTGGAAAACGTACTAGATTGATAGGTCATTGGGACGTTCTTCGCTTGTTCAGAGATTGCTCGGTATGATATCTCTGATATTCTTTTATTAATAATTTACACAACACCTACGTAAGGCCGTCTTGTGGATTTCGATGGCCTTGACATAGCTACAAAAATGGCACTTTGAACATGCAAAATTTATATGTTTGTAAAAAAGTTAACTAATACTAATACTTAGAAAAATGTTACAACTGTATGAAAAAAATGTCATTCTTTTAATATTTTGTGCGCTAAGTTGTTAATGAAATTTTTTCAAAGCATTACTAAATATGAGTTTTGCAACCAATTGTAAACTACTGAACGATTCTCAATAAGCAAAGTCCATTAACTCTCGAAGTTTCAACCAAAATGATACAAAACAGATATTTGATAACTGAAATAGTTAGCTAAAAAATAAAAAATAAATAAATAAATAAATAAACACTGAAATAGTTAGCTACATTGAAATAACCTTTTCAAGTAGCAATTAATTAGGATGTAAAAAAAATAAAATAAAATAAAATAAAAAAATAAAATAAAAAATAAAAAAATTATATCTAAATACAAAGCCCCTTAAAAATCATGGGCCCTAGCCTCTGGCCCAACTTGCCCTTGTTGACATCCGGGCCTTACATAGTTTATTGAAACTAACTATAATTCTCTCCTTTGTTGTTTACCAGGGAACGGATTCAGTTAGAAGCATTAAGTTAAACATGTCTGATATAGAAGAACCTATAACTGTACAATTAGAGGCCTTTAAAGCAATGAGTAATCTCAGGTTCATTCAGCTAATTGATGAGCACGGAAAACTACAATGGTCTTCTTCTTCCAAAGATGTCATTGATAAGGCAAGGTCTACCTTCTCTTTCAAACATTTGAAATACTTGGTACGGAAACGGAATAAGGCCCCTTGCAAAAGCATGTCAGCTTGCCTCTCTTTCAAACAATTAAAATACTTGGAATGTAATGGGTTCCTTCGCAAAAGTCTTGACAACTTTGATATGGGCAACGTAGTGGTTATTATATTGCGATTTAGCAAAATGAAAAAACTTTGGGATGGAGCAAAGGTATGATCACTTTTATTCGCTTGTTTTTTTCTTTTTTTTAGAAGAAGAAAAAAAAATGTTTAGATATGTCAATGAGATTACTTGGATATATATGTGGCCTATATATGTTTCATTGGGGACTTTGGGTGTATAGAAATAGAACAAGGCCACTTACTATATCTACTGTACCAATTAGTTAATAGAATTTAATCATTTATACTATATACACAAGGGTGGATGTTCAAATAAAATGCTGCTAAATAATAAAACGTGCAAAAAGTGATCCATCGTCTTACACGTGTCCCCATCGCACTAGTCAATTTTCCTTCTTTTCTTTTATGTTAATATTTTTTGTCAAATGGGTAATTCGGTCATTTGATCCATTTTTATATTTCACCCTCAAATTTCAAACATACAGTAACTCGTAAACAATAAATTTTTAGAAAAAAAACAGTTTCACCACAATTTCTAGAATTTAATTATTTTTAATTTGGTATAAATCTTGTTAAATATTTCAAAGAATTAATTTATAACACATCGTTAGTCCTTAGGGACTTATTTTGCAAGGGCAGTTAAATATTAGGGACTATTCTGTAATTTTTCTAAAAAGGCAATCATTTGTTGTTACATGTTTGGTCTCTGAGAACTGTTATATATTACATCGTTAGTTCTCTGGACCCATTATGCAACGGCAATTAAACTGTAGGACAATATGGAAAATTGTTAAAAAACAAAAAAGTTATTATTTGGTTGGAAATTGTATATATCTAAAAGATAGTATCAAACTAGAAAATTACATTAAATGAATAAAGGTGCTGAAATTTAAAATATGAGCTTCATATACATGCATATTTGTTAGTGTTTCAAAACGAAATTAGATATAAGTTGTTGAATCACTCACTGAACAAAAGTAAGGCATATAATGCTAGAAACTGTGTAAGGATTGTGATGATAATTTTGAATATCTTCTCAATTCGTGTTTGTTCACTTTTGGAATAAAGTATTTTGACCCTTTAATGTGTGTGTATCACAAAATTCTTATTATGATAATTCAAGAATACTTAGTATCTAGCTAGGCACAAGAAAACTAAGTAAAACAAAGAGGTATTGTGAAAATTTTCATATGTTAAACAGAGAACAAAATATATGTTATGTACTCCATTTGTCCTTTATTAATTGTCCTGTTTGACTTTTGAACTCTTTCTTTTCTAACTTTGACTTTAACTATATTTTTTTTTGTTATATAATGCTTGATGCAAAATATATGAATGGATTGGGTTTTAAATGAAATTTCTTTAGTGTAATTTTTATCAAGTATTATATAACACAAATAAAAATATTTAAGATCAAAGTTAAAAAAGAAAGACTGCAGAAGTCAAAACAGGACAATTAATATGGGACGGGGGAGTAATAGATATATTTTACAGTTACAAGTGGTTAAAATCGGTTAAATCTCAAGAGACACAACTCTTCACCAACAGACATGTTGGTTGGATTTTTGGAGGGAAAATTTTGCCCCTTGAATCCGCAAGAGGCGTTGCCCCTTAACTCCCGCATCTTTGTCGTGGTCAGAACCGTATTAGCTCAACAAGTATATACTCCACACTTCACTAACTCGTATCCTAGCACAATATGATATCTTATTGATCTATAGTTTTTTTGTGTTTTTTTTTGTTTTTTTTTTAATGAAAGACCTTATTGATCTCTAGTAAATCGCAATTACCTAAATAGTTGGATGACACTAAAATCACCAACATATAATTGACCAATAGAATTTTAAAATACGTTTTATTATTGATGCAAAATACTAAAATCAAACAAAAAATAGTAGATTGCTTAATCTTTTTATAATTACTTTATTATATAAAAAATGTATGAGAACACTAATAATAAAGAAAACATATTTAATTACTTATTCCGTCACAAAGTAAGTGTTCATATTATTGTAGTGGGAGAAATGATATTTGATTGGTGGAGAGTATAATTAGTGAAATTTCCTAAGCTTTGTGTATTTTCTAAGTGAGCACTGAGACGAATGAAATGTAAGGTATTTTGCAAGACCTTTGATCTGATGGTATGTGAGTTGCCCATCAACCTAGAGGTTGTGGGTTCAAGCCTCAGCTATAGCCATTTGTAAGATATATTTTGTGATAGTTGGTATAAGGTGTGAAAAAATTTGTTGTACAAAAAAGAATAAAAATAAAATTAAGGTATTTTGATGAAACTGTAATGCTTATAGAGAAATGTTATGTCAAATAATAAGAAAAATAATGTTGTGTCGCTAAAACAAAAATTGAGGTTTACAAAAATTAGAAATTGAGGCTATACAAATAAAAAAATTACAAATTGGTGAATGTGGTGGAGGGTCCCAAAATCCAATCTTATTTCTTACTATTGCTAAAATTAATTAATAACTTTCTAGAGTTTAAAAAAGCTGAAGATTCTGGACGTGGAAGGTTCAAGATTCTTAGCCAAGACCGGAAATTTCTCTGAGATCGAGAATCTTGAGGAGCTTCAATTAAGAGGATGTGAAAATTTGAAAGAGTTGGATAGCGCATTGGTTGCCTCCAAAAACTTGTTTATTTAAATCTAAGTTATTGCAGTCGGTTGAAGAGGCTCCCATGGGAATCGATAGGCAAGTTAACATCTCTTCAAGAACTTTATCTTGGAGATTCCAACCTACTAGAGATCTCACATGAAGTTGGTAGTCTAATTTCACTAAAACACTTGGATTTAAGTAAAAACAGATTCAGTAGCCTTCCTAATAGCCTCTGCCAACTCCATCAATTGACCGAAATATACTTACGTGATTGCACCAACTTAAAGTCGATTCCAGATCTTCCTCCAAGCATTAGAGAGTTAGCAGCGGATAATTGTAATAACCTAATAAGTCTTCCTTCAAACTGTTATGAGTTACAAAATCTTAAGGAGCTTTGGTTGAGTCATTGACTCATTGCTCAAAACTTGGATCTGAAGGTTTCACACAAGTTACAAGACTGAGGAACCTACAAAGATTACACATGCAATATTGCAATGTTTCGCAAGTGTCCAGTGGAATTGGGAATTTGGTGTCATTAGAGTATCTCAACCTTTCATATAACACATTTTCTAGTCTACCGGAGAGCTTCAGCAACCTTTCGCAACTGGAGGAACTTGATATAACATGGTGTTCTCAATTACAGTTACTTCCACCTCTTCCATCGCAATTGACAAATATAGATGCAACACGTTGTTGTTCATTAGATGTGATGCCATTTGATTCAATGCAAAAGGCATATATTTTTCCTTCCAAAGCTTTCAAAGTAAGCAACCTCTCCCCCCTTTTTAGCGTATATATATTTTGTAATGAAGAGGCCTTTTTCATGTATTATTAAATAATATGCTTGAATGCTATACAGGAATCACTCACGAGTACCAAACATTTACAAATCGGTCTCTCAGGGGAGGAGTTACCTGAGTGGTGTACTTATCGAAACAGTGGAAATGTTTTATCTTTTGTGGCACCTATCCAATTTGATCATAACAAGATATGTGGTCTCGTCTTATGTGCTACCAGAGACAAGGACGATTATATTAAGTGGTTTTGTCCAGTAGTAATTTGTAATAAAACGAAAGGAACACGTCATAGGTGCCGTGATGAGTATGTTTGGGGTTCCATGATGGTCATGTTTTGTCCACTTAATGATACAACACTAGTGGTGGAAGCGGGTAATACTGTGGAACTTCAATTTAATGAGAGTGTTAAGAGTTGTGGGTTGTGTTTGGTATATGAGGATGAAGTGGTAGATTAGGGATTCGTTTTAAAAGATGTTAGGAAGCCCGCACTCTCTCTGTTCCCATTATCATCAAAGATCATGACTGGTAATAATGATGATGATGAAGACGTATCTGCATGAGAAGCAAATCTATTTATCCGAAAACTGAAAGTTTTTTATTTTCTGTGTTTTGTCTATAACAGAATCTGACTGCAGCAATCGAATCTAAAGACAAAGACATATCACTTGCTAAGGTAACTTTCTTTACAAGTACTCCACTTTATTAGTAAATTAGGCTCAAATCATTCATGTTATTTCTTATCGTTCACATAGGATCATAGAAGGATTTGCAGGGCATTTTAAATATGATTTTAACCTTTAAATAAGACGATCTAAGGGAGTTGTATGCCTTTGAACTACTTAGGCCACTTTTCAAGCTTCGCCTCTCTTAATCTTTCAACCCTTATGAGATAAAGAAAACCAAAATCGACCCATTCATGAGTAGATTGGTTCACCTTGCCAACATTACATATTTACATGAGTTAATTTACTGTAAGAATTTTCATTTCAGCAACTTTCCTGTTCTGATTTACTATCCATTCTAATTTACAATCTAGAAAGATCAAAGAATCTGAAATTGACCATACGTATTTTCTGTTCCAAACTGAAAAGCAGTTTATAAACATAGTTGAGCCAGTGTGTTACAGAACAACAGTTTGTCTAGTAAGTGGTAAGTGTGATGAGTAGAGAAAGAAAGCAGGCATTACTACAGGATGAATATGTGAATAAAGAAAGCAAGCAGTAGATTCAACGATAATGAGTTACTGAATACTGACTAAATGAAAAGCACTTTACTATTAAGTACTAATAACTAAGACTGAATGTACGTTTTAAATGGTAGTATAAGCAGGGCGTTTATTTACATGAGTTAATTCATGAGTAAATTGGTTCACATAGCTGCTTAAGTAGAACATGTGTACGTTTTAAATGGTAGTATAAGCAGGGCGTTTATTTCTGCTCATTTCAGCCCCCAAATAGGGTGCGTTTGCTGCTGATGTTTCTGCACAAAATGGGTGTGTTTGCTGCTGATTTTCTGCACAAAAAGGGTGTGCTTTGTTATGTATGTTACTATGTTGTAATATCTTTTTGCTAGCTTATGTCTGATTTATGCCGCACCCTGTTCTCAAAAGATATGCATGAAATTTGAATGTTGCATTTCAAACATGGTCTTTCCTGTTTTATATGCCACTGCCTTATAAAATATCTTCTTTTGTAGTGCCTTCTTCACGTTGTTGATCCACGTATTGCTGCCCAATTGTTTCATCTCTACTTGGCGCTTCATCAGGTAATGGTTTTGTTAGTACCCCTTTTGAAAGTGGACTCGGTTTCTGACCATAGTAGTTGCCCCCTCGTCTTTTAGCTTTATTTAAATGCTTCCAAGAACCTTTTTGAAGGTTCTGTTGTTGAAATATTTCTAGAATGAAATTAGCAGTTAGTGATCAGATTTGTATCATTTCTAGAATGAAATTAGCAACAGAAACTGTTTTAATCCTGAGTTCATCACTGGCTTTTCTGTGTGCGCATTATGGTGTGGCTAGTGATAATGTTTAGAATGCTTATTTGCTTATTCTTTGTTTAAGCAGGTGCAGTAACTTCTTTTTTTTACTGTGTTTTTGGTTTGTTTTACGTGTTGTGAAAAAAAGTTTGGATTTTTAGTTAGGATTATGTGTTGGGTGAATTGGGTATTTGTTTAAAATGGAAAAAGATGATTAATTTGGTAAGTGGTGATGAAATATTTGGAGTCTTGGGGTGTTAGGGATTGCGTTTTGAGATTGATAATTTGAATGTTTAGAGTCTATATAATTGTTTAGGTTTATAAAAGTTATCGAATTTTAGGGAATGTTTGGGATATATTATTGATAAGCTGTTTGCTTATGTAGAACATGTGTACGTTTTAAATGGTAGTATAAGCAGGTACTAACATGTGTATTTAAGTGCTTAGAGTAAATTAGCAATTATATGTTACATGACTAGATTTGAGATTCTTGTTATGAGTATATAATTTGTTAGTATAACATTAGTATAAAGTTGTCTACTTTTGAGCGATCACGTGATATTGTCTGAGTTGTTGAGATTTGTTGAATTGGTGTAGCAAGTTGTTATTCGTGTCTGATATTTCCAGGAATTTAAGCAACATTTGCAATACAACATAATATAAGTTGTGTGAAAAATGAAATGGTAACTGTGAAATACAATGGATGGAAATGTTGTTTGCTCTTCTTTTATATTTCAGTTACCTGGAATTATTTGGTGCTTATGTTTTCATCTTTTATCGTTAAGTAATAAGAAAAATGGCACTCTTGCGATGACACATTAGTCCTACCAATCTACAGAATTAAAGGGATACATAGGGTTTTTTCAGTTTACTTTTATAAAGTGTAATTTTCAGTTTACTATAAGGCTATTAGCTCATGTTGAAATGTGAAAGTATTATTCATGCTTGTTATTTAAGTATATGTTTGCATTGTTTTTTCTTTTATAGGAATGGGTGACACGATTACACTAAATTTTACTCCCGAACAATACAAGTTTTTTTTGGACTCATGTATCGAGGAAGTGAATAGGGTAGATGTTAAGGGTAAAAGCCTACATGTTGAGTCGTGGGCGATAGTTGGAAAAAAATGAAGGAAAAATTTGGCCTAGCGACCACCCAAAAACAATTAAAAAATAAGTTTGATTACTATAGAGGAAAACATCAGGCTCATGCTTATTTAAGAGGAAAAACAGGAAATATTTTCAATGTCGATACAAATACATTCAACCTAACGGATGAAGAGTGGAGAGATTTAAACAAGGTGGGTTCATGAATACTTTGAACGTAATTTTTACATACATATAATATAGTAATGACAACATTAATAATCTATACTTTCTTTGTGAATTTTGTTTAGAAATATCCGAAAGCGAGTAGTTTGAAAACTAGTCCATTGCAACATTATGATCTATGTGATTACTTATTTACAAAGTGTGGCGCATCCGGTTCTATTCGTCGACCCGTTGCTGAACGAAGACCCGTTGTCAAAGTAGTTGAAGTTGAGGATGGTTCTATTCGTCGACCCGTTGTTGAAGGAAGGTCTTCTTCTCAAAATTCCGGTGTCAAAGTTGTTGAACTTGAGGATGACGTGAACAGTTTCAATGAAGATGGTGGTTCTTGGGCAGCTAGCGAGCATAGAAATGTTGATGCGAGTTATGACACTAGTTTTGAAGGTGGTTCTTCTAAAGAACCAAATGTTGCACGAGGCAGGAAAAAGAAAAGGAGTAAAAAGGATTCAGAGTTGTGTGAGTTAGAAGAAAATATGAAGAGTGCAATTGCTAAAATTGCTGTTCAAGAAAACCAAGGTCCAACTATGGAGGAGTGTCATGAGAAGTTGAAGAAGTTGGGGTTGGAATCTGAAGATCCAATTTATTTGGCAGCACTTGGGGTATTCTGTCAGTCAAAGAGCCACAGGGAGGCATGGATGGTATTACCGTCAGAACCAAATGCCTTAAAGAAATGGATTCAAATGATGGCACGTCAAATTGGTATTTTGAACTAGTATTGTCGAACTATTAGGAGTTTGTCGTATTTGGTACTTTGTTATCTTGAACTATTAGGAGTTTGT
>LBNU01038073.1:24148-34190 GCA_014162995.1 Artemisia annua | reverse complement strand
GAGGTTGAAGAAGTTGGGGTTGGAATCTGAAGATCCAATTTATTTGGCAGCACTTGGGGTATTCTGTCAGTCAAAGAGCCACAGGGAGGCATGGATGGTATTACCGTCAGAACCAAATGTCTTAAAGAAATGGATTCAAATGATGGCACGTCAAATTGGTATTTTGAACTAGTATTATCTTGAACTATTAGGAGTTTGTCGTATTTGGTACTTTGTTATGTTGAACTATTAGGATTTTGTCGTATTTGGTACTTTGTTATGTTGAACTATTAGGAGTTTATCGTATTTGGTGCTATATTTGGTGTTAGTTTTGTTTGGTACTTCACGATGTTAAACTGTTTGATTTATTGTTATTTGGTTTTGATGTTAAATTATTTGGTGTTTGTTTTTATTTGGTAATAATCCTAAACCCATTTGGTATGTATTGTTTGTATAGGTTAAATGGATGTTGCCCAAAAACTTGCGTTCATCTATATTGTTTATTTTTATTTTAAGTATTTTCGGCGAAGTGTAAGGAAACGTAAGCGGGATAATACTTCTACAATGTCTGGGCATCAATATACCCTGGAGCTTTTGCAAGGAAATAATTTACAATGTACGGAGTTGATACGGATGTCTCGTGACTCGTTTGTTCGACTATGCAACCATTTCAAAGAAAGAAATTGGTTAAGAGATAGCAAACATATATCGGTTGAGGAGAAGATGTTTATCTTCCTTATGATAGTCGGGCACAATGAACGATTTTCTGTTATGAAGCGTAGGTTTCAACACTCGAAGGAAACGATTCATAAGTGCTTTCACGAAGTATTAACTCAAATGTTGGTATTTTCTGAAGAAGTTATAAGACCGACAACATTTAATCCAAATCCAAACATTCCAGGAAACAATAGAAGGGAGCGTCGAATGTTTAAGGTAACTATCAAATTTATAACTAGTTTGTCTCTTGGTTTGATTGTATTTTAACAATTTGTTGTTCTAAATTAGGGAGCCGTTGGTGCACTTGATGGAACCCTTATACATGCTGTTGTTCCATCTCATAAACAGAATGTATATAGAGCAAGGGGAAGAGGTGATTGTTATCAAAATGTTTTGGCAATTTGCGATTTCAACATGATCTTTACCTACATTGTCGCTGGATGGGAAGGTACGGCACACGATGCGAGAATACTAAATGAAGCTTTAGTAGATCCGGTGTTTGAGTTTCCGATTCCCCCTGCAGGTATTATGTTTGGAATTGTAATATATATGAAAACTTAGATATCAAAATATCCAAAACTGAATATGTTTGTTTTTTCCAGATAAATATTATCTATGTGATGCTGCCTATAAGCACACACGTGGGTTTATGGCTCCATACCGCAATGTCAGTATTGGTTAGGAGACTTTCGTCGGAAACGTGCAATGAGTAGTAAAGAAAAATTCGATCACGCTCATGCAAAACTTCGAAACATAATTGAGAGGGGAATTGGAGTCCTAAAAGCGCGTTTTCCAATCTTAAAGGGTATGCCCAAATTTTCTTTGGTAACACAAAGAGATATTACTATTTCATGTTTTGCTATTCATAATTTTATTCGAAAAGAGGGTTTAGACGATGAATTGTTCTCTCAATACGATCAAGGTGACGTACATGATAATGAAAATGTACATGATGATAATAACGGTGATGTTGAAGTCGTTCAACCAATTGGGAGTAACGCGGATCAACAATACATGATTAACTTACGAGATCAAATCGCGGCACAAATTATGCAAAGCTAGGTTTTAAATTATTTGGTATTTGTTAAGTAACTTAATTGTTGTTTTATTGCGTTAAGCTTATGTTTTATTTTAAGACGATTTATGTAATAGTTTTTGTTATGTTAAATTTTGGATATGTATTAAGATAATTTATTTAATGATTTATAATTGTGTTAAATTTATGATAAAAATGTTTTGTATCAAGTTTACACTATTTACTTATTAATCGTATCGCAATAATTTAATATATACTTAAAAAAAGGGAAAATTAAAACCATTCAGACAATTATAACAAAAACAAACAACAATTTTTCAATCAGATTCAGACATTATAGCCACCTCTTACTAGTAAGATGTGGTAGTCAGATTCAGATGTGAAACATCTTAATGAAACAAACACACCCAACAGTAAGCAGTAGCAACAATCAGCAAATAGTTAGAATTTAGTAGTAACTATTTTGTTATAGAACGTGTTTGTTAGCGAAGTTGTAGCTGTAATTATAAAGTGTAAAATTACGAAAAATGACATATACACATTAAAATAAAAAAAACCCGATTAAACAAATAATAAAGTTATTATTTATAATTTACTCATTACTTTTACATGTTTGACATTACATAAACACCGTGATACGTTATTTTTGATGTTATATGAGTAATTTCATAAACAAAATGCTGGAGCATATCTGGAACGCTTCTTCGACAAGCATTTCAAATGGAAGAAATTCTACATAACTCTAGTTGCTTTGTCGCCAAACAAGATTTTCAACCAAACCGCTAATCGCAGGTCACTCCAAAACGCTTCCAAATGATTGCAAACAAACATGAACTATATCTGCTTAAAATCCAAACCCAAACACCCTCATATACAAAAGAGAACTGAAACCCGAACCCAAACACTATTTTACTGTCCATTTAATAAAAACCCTCTATAAACCTCTCCCACCAACAAATCCTTAACCCCCCAATTCATTTCCGACACCAACAAATCCGTAATCCACTTACCAACCAAACGCCAACGAAATGTGGTCGTCGCTATTATCATCACATCCTATGTTCATCCATCCTGTTTCATCTTCAATTCATGTATGTTATAACTTATAAGGTTACTTTAATTTGGATTTGTTTAAAAGCTTATTTTTGAGCTTATAAGCTTACGAGGTTTCGCCTTATGTTTCATAAGCTCATTTTTTCTGACTTATTTATATAAGTTTACTATGAAGTAATAAACTTCATAAGTTCCAAAATAAGCCGGAAAAAATGTGCTTACGAGACATAAGGCGAAACCACATAAGCTCATAAGCCCAAACATAAGCTTTTTAAGATTTTGGGTTTTTTATTTTGTGTGGTTTTTGAAGGGGAAGAAGGGGTTAAGTGGTGGTGGTGGGGTGGTTATAAGAAGGAAGGAGAGTATGAAGAGAATGGTGGTTGTGAAAGCGGGTGCGAAGAGGGTTTGTTTTGATAAGGAGTGTAGAGATGGGTTGGTTGCGGGGATTGATAAGCTGGCGGATGCTGTTTCTGTTACACTGGGACCGAGAGGTATTTTCTTTTCTTTTCTTTTTTTTAACTTGTTACGTTTTTTTTCGGGTGTTTGTGTTGCGTGTTGAAAGTGTTTATGTGACATGGAATTGTGACAGGCGGTAAAATACTTTAAACTATAGTAAGGTTGGTGAAAATTTATCGGTAGGTACTTGCATTTTGTACAATTTTGGCAATGTAGTTCCGTTGCTGTTTTGTTAATTATTGGTTTATAGTAACGTATTTTGCTAATTTAGTTGTGATTGGTAGCAAAATGCGAGTATGTTTCTATCATTGATAATCACCATACTAAGTTGCTTTAATTTCTAAACATGTAAAGTATCTTGCTATTCAAAGAAATTACTTAGTTTACATAAACGGGGTGACGGAGGTACTGTTTGAGTTCGCTTACGGCCTTATGCTATGCAGCTATCTGAAGTTGTGATAATGAGACTTAGGAGTTGTGATAATCAGATAATCCATCAGCTGTTTGAGTGACTGACGAGTTGTTGATTATTTAGGATTTATGTGTAAAATGACCCGTAAGTGATAGGACAATCAGAACCTGTTCTATTGCATCTATTTCCAATTTAGTTATTCAAAACTGATTATCTGACCCCTCGGAAAGCAAATTCAGTTTCGCTATACCCAATAAACTGATTATCTGCAAAATGAAAAATGAAAATGCAATAGTAAGACAATCACATTCAAAAGCACATGCTCGAACATACTGCTTTGTTGCAATCGTTGTCATGACGTTCAAGTTATTTCTTTCAAATCAAAGTCCTAAACGTTATGGTGTTTTGTACAGGCCGAAATGTTGTTCTTTCTGAATCTGGATCACTTAAAGTTATCAATGATGGTGTCACGATTGCTAAAGCCATAGAGCTTTCTGATTCAATTGAAAATGCAGGAGCAATGCTTATCCAAGAGGTATTCATTTTAACCAAATCATAAACCATCACCGGCAACTAAGAAAGATTCATAGTAATTTTTTTTCTTTTTGTAGGTTGCAACTAAAACAAATGATTCAGCTGGTGACGGTACTACCACTGCTATCGTTCTAGCAAGAGAAATGATTAAATCTGGATTATTGGCTGTCTCATTTGGAGCAAATCCCATTTCTCTGAAGAAAGGAATGGAGAGGACTGTAAAAGAATTAATTAAAGTTTTGAAGAGTAAAGCGATCCCGGTCAGAAAAAGCGATGATATTAAAGGTAAATTGAGTCTCTGTCTTTTATACTTTTTTTTTTATCATGAAAAGCGACTCTCTAAGCTTGTTTCTGCTGTGCAGCCGTAGCTTCCATTTCAGCTGGAAATGATGAGTTTATTGGAAACTTAATTGCTGAAACGATTGATAAGATTGGGCATGATGGGATAATTTCTATCGAATCTTCCTCATCAAGTGAAACTTCTGTTATGGTTGAAGAAGGAATGAAGGTAACTCGTACATTATCTTGAAGTTAATATACCCTCTGTCCTGTGACCAGGCGCATAAACTTATGAAATTTGTTGAATGTAGTCAAGTGTTTTGAGATTTTCACCGATAATAAAACAGTAGATTTATAAGTACCAATGATGACATCTGGTAAAACGGTCATTATTACTTTGAATTTTTACACGAATAGGAATTGTTGTGATTTTCACGAGACACCCCAAATGGAAATTGTTGTGATTGTTTACCGGAAAGAGTAATATAGATGAACTAGCTTAATTTGCTGACTGTTGAAATGGATCCTGACATCTGGACCTTTTTATCATCTTAGCTGTTAATTTTCACATGAATAGGAAATGTTGTGATTACCATGTGCCCTTTTACATATTTATCTTATAATATACGATTCGGATATTCTTTTTATATTTTAATGTCTACTCAGGAATACTTTCCTACAGATCGACAAAGGATACATGTCACCTCATTTCGTGACAAACGAGAACAATTTATCTGTGGAATTTGAAAATGCTAGAGTCCTGATAACTGATCAAAAGATATCAAGTGTGAAAGAGATTGTTCCTTTACTAGAAAAAAGTACTCAACTAAGCGTCCCGTTGCTCATTTTTGCTGAAGATATTTCAATGTCAGTGCTGGAAACGTTAATAGTTAACAAAAATCAAGGTACACTCAAGGTTGCTGTTGTAAAATGTCCTGGTGTTGGAGAAAGAAAGAAAGCTCTACTGCAAGATATTGCCATCATGACAGGTAATTATTTGCTACATTGTCAATTTTGCCCTGTTCACTTATGAATGGGTCCTTTTGTGTTTGTGTTTTATCTCAAACGGGTCAATTAAATCTAGTAGTTATATGGGCAACAGGTCAAATGGATCGAAGTTGGCTAATGTCTCTTTTCTGGTGCAAGCAACCTTGTTAATACTTATATTCACGGATTTAAATTATTTTGGTAATTATATTGTTTTTGTATTAATAGTTAAGGACTTAAGGTGTTGATTATTTATAAACAATGGCAATCTCCCGGTCGGCTGGCCTTGTTTTGACCCATACTAGACATGACCTGATTTAACCTGAACCTGTTTGTGACCACTCAACTGTCTGACCCGCTCATTTTGCCACTTCTAATCTGATTTCTAGCTCAACGCACATGATTTAGCTAGTCATTGTCTTTTTATACGAGAGATACTGATAAGAGTTGCAATTTCGGTATTTCATATATGAGTAGGCGTGTAAGTGGAATATGAAATATATGGACAGAAATGGGTTTAAGTAGAAGGAAATAATTTCAAGCAATTTTCCTTTTTGTGACTTAGATCTTACCCAACAATTAGTTCATACTCCTATTCTTACCCAACAATTTGGGTCAAGGACCTCTACCAAAAGTTAACCATTTTGACCTGCTATTCAACCCACCCATTTTGCAACCACTTTATTACGTATTGTTATCTTATTACATGTCACCTTTCTGCTGACATTGTGATGTTGAAATCAGGTGCTGATTATCTGGCGGGAGATTTGGGTCTGTCTCTTGCGGATGCAACCTCTGATCAGCTTGGTATTGCACGCAAAGTAACCATAACAAGTAATTTCGACTATTGTTGCTGATCCATCTATGAAAGCTGAGATTCAAGCAAGAATATCACAGATAAAGAAGGATCTTTCTGAATCAGATAGTTCATATCTTTCTAAAAAGCTCAGTGAACGAATTGCAAAGCTCTCTGGTGGTGTTGCTATTATCAGGGTAAGTTTATTCCATTGATAATGTGTTAAAATGACTTTCAACTTGAGGCTTGTTTCTCGGGTCCTTTAAGTAGCTTACTTTAAGTGTGGTTGTAGTTAATGCATTTTTTTGGGTTATAGGTAGGAGCACATACTGAGACGGAACTAGAAGATCGAAAGCTACGAATTGAGGATGCAAAAAGCGCCACATATGCAGCTATGGATGAGGGAATTGTCCCTGGTGGTGGGGCTACTTTTATTCATCTTTTGGAAGAAATCCCGTCCATCAAAAAGTCCTTGGAAAACCCAGATGAGGAAAGTGGCGCCAGCATCATTGCATCTGTATGTTCCCATTGTCTCACCTGTTCCTATTTTTATGTTTCTTTTATGGGGTGTTTGGTTTGATAGAATAGGAATGAGGTAATGATAATGATGGTAAAACTGTAATAGGGTGTGTTTTGGCTTAAGGGAACGGAGTGACTCCTTAGTATATGGGCCTATGATTCCCAATTATATTGGAATCACCCAAACCAAGGACTGGGAAGGTATAATCCCATCCCATTGACCCATTCCCATACCAACCTACCATGAAACCTGTAAACATGGTGATTCATATAATGAACAATACCTGTGTAAATTCTATTTATTCGACCCTTTAAATACCTAATAATTGTGTCAATTTATGGATTTCAGGCGCTTCAAGCTCCTGCAAAACTGATAGCAGTGAATGCAGGGGTCGATGGTGAGGTAGTTATAGAAAAGATAAAATCACTGGCTTGGGAATATGGTTATAATGCAATGACCGACACCTATGAAGATCTTATGGCAGCAGGAGTAATCGACCCTTGCAGAGTCTCAAGGTGTGCACTTCAAAATGCTGTATCAATCGCTGGTATAGTCCTCACCACTCAAGCCGTATTGGTTGAGAAAATAAAAGAGCCTAAACCGCCTGTACCTCTTCTTCCCGGAATACATCCATGATCCAAAGATGCAGGTATTGGGGGTGTTACACTATGTTTCACTCTCTTTGAGGTGAAAAGATGAAGATATGTCACGTTCAACAGACATGCACCAATTTCGTTGGCTGGAGGATCGAGTTGAGTGCAAGAACATGGAAGTACTTCGGCATTAGCAGCATTGTTGGTGATTTATTGGGCCGAAATGGGGTTGTGATTACAAGCATACAAAGGAATTGGTGGTATTTATTTGTTTTGTTTCACATGAACTTGTGGGTGGTGCATCTTTTGTATTTTTGAATAGAGCAGTGACGTGCTATTTTTATAGGTGCAGAATAGATGGATGAAAAACAGATAAAAACAAATTACTTTTCTTAACATAATTACATTTAAGTATAATTTCATGCTTAAATATTTAAATGTCTGACCTTTTAAACAAATTCAACGTGGTTTTTAGCTGTGTTTATATTATTCTATAGATTGAAAATTCTTGAAAGTTAAATAGTTAAGAGTGATTGGTGCATTGTTCCTGTGGCATGCCATAGGGTTTCCACAGGGTTTCTTTGGTATCCATGGCACCGCCTACTGCACCTTTTCTTGTGCCATAGCCATGTTATACGTCCCATAGCCAAGGCCACGACGACCGTTATGGGTATTATTATTGTTGTTGTTGTTGTTGTTGTTGTTGTTGTTGTTATTTTTATTTTTATTTTTATTTTTTTGTGAGTGAGGTACTTTTTGTGGTATGTTATAAGATTTTATTGGGAGGATGTTTATGTTTATAAGGTACATGTTGACGTGACGACACCTATAAAATCCGCTGCACCCACCTCTCTAATACATGTTCACTCATTTGAGAAATGTGAGAACTAAAAGTATCCTCTCTAATACTTTGTAGCTGGCGTAGTTCCTTATAAGTTACAACTAATTAAACTAGTTGTCCAGATTACTTGATATTAATTTTAACGAAACTTAGGGGTCTAATTCATTTCTAGTCTATGAGTTGTTTTAATGTTGACATATTTTAATCAAACATTATGATAGAAGATAGAAAGTAAAAATAAAAATTACATATACACATTTAGAAGTTAAACGCTTGTTTCAGTAACCTTGTCGAAGACCATCAAATTTAATTCAAGTTTCAAACGTGTTTAACAGTTAAACTAACAGATACGTCAAAAACGATCACGTGACTTAGTTTAAAGATAGTAATCTAGGTTAATACATTTCTATTCGTAATATTCTTCGTTTTGAAAACTTAGTCAACCTAAAACACACCTATCACATTACACCTTATTAGAGTCATAATATAAGAAAATGAAAATCATTTATGTTAGAAAAATGGGTTTTCAGACTCGTGCACTGCAACAGAGTTTAAATATTTTGCTATAGATTTTTGGGTGTATAGTTGTGTATAATTTGACCTAACGTATGTTTAGGAATAATTTTTTTTATGGTCATTGATTAAATGTAGTTAGTAAATTTAGATCATACTTAAAAAAAAAACTAAATAACGATAATGTAACTGATGATTAAGATATACCATATATTATAATGGATTTGATTTGACATTTGTAAATAATTAGTGTGCATATTTTATATAAATCATTATATTAACTTTTGAAATAAATATATATTTCTTCTTGGTCTTACAAATATTATAAAATTTAAAATTGAAACAGATTTTATATTATAAATGAGAACATGTTAATTTATCTCAAAAGTTATGTAAGACTAAGCAGGTGACCAGAAAAATTCTTAATATTTTCATATATTGATTCATTTTTGAAAAATAAGTGTAAAATAATTCTTTTATTATTGAACTCATTTTAAAAGCATTATAGAAAACTTTTCACTGATAGATTTTTCAAATTAAAATGCTTAATTAAAATAAAAAAAATAAAAATAAAAATAAAAATAAAAATAGAGTTAATTACATAAATCGTCCTTGTGGTTTGCTGATTTTTCGGATCTTGTCCCTGTGCTTTTTTTTAAGCGGGTTTGGTCCCTGTGGTTTTAGATTTTTACGGATCCTGTCCAAGTTTTGACCCAACTCCTAACGATCGTTAAAAAGGACCTAATTTGTAACGTGAGGGCTAACCTTGTAATTTGGGTTTTCCCTCTCAAAATACAAACCACAAGGACGATTCATGTAGTTTACTGTTAAAAAAAAAGAAAAAAAAATCTTATATTAATTTTATTATATGAAATTTTTTAAATTTAAATTAAAAAAATTTAATTTAATTAAAAAGATATAATTTTAATGTAAATTCTTTTTCAGAAATTTTCTTTTTTAGTTTTATTATAGGAAATTTTTAAATTTTTTTATTATTATAAAAAATTTTAATAAAAAAAGTAAGATTGAATTTGGGCTTATGTACTAAACGATTTTATAAGTTTTTAATTCTATTAAAAAAATTAAAATTTTATTAGTATAAAACTTATAAAAATGAATAAAAACTAATGAAAACGTATTATTAAAATTTTTTATACTAATAAAATTTTAATATTTTTTAATAAAATTAAAAACGTACAAAATCGTTTAGTACATAAGCTCAAATTTAATCTTACTTTTTTTATTAAAATTTTTTATAATAATAAAATTTTAAAAATTTCCTATAATAAAACTAGAAAAAGTTTTTTATAAAGTTTTTTTTTAAAT
>LBNU01038073.1:8132-23974 GCA_014162995.1 Artemisia annua | reverse complement strand
TTTTTTTTAATAGTAAATTACATGAATCGTCCTTGTGGTTTGTATTTTGAGAAGGAAAATCCAAATTACAACGTTAGCCCTCGCGTTACAAGTTAGGTCCTTTTTAACGATCGTTAGGAGTTGGGTCAAAATTTGGACCGGATTCGTAAAAATCAAAAATCACAGGGACCAAACCCGCTTAAAAAAAAGCACAGGGACAAGATCCGTAAAAGTTAGCAAATCACAAGGATGATTTATGTAATAATTTATATAATAAAACAAAACCCATAGTGGGTACTTTGAAAAAGAATATTTCCTTATTAGGTAATATTTTAATTATTATTTTTTAATTTAAAATTTTAAAAATTTATTTTGTTGATATACTACACAAGTAGAAGATAAGTACAAAAGAATATAGATAAGATGCAACTAACAACAGGATTAAATTTTTTAAATGATTATCTTTAATAATAAACAAATATAATTAAAAATCATAAATAAAAAAAAAAACAGATTAAATTATTTGTTTTTTAAGAAATAAAAATATATCATTCAAAAAAAATTTAAAAAAAAACCTGCGCGTGCGCGGGTATTATAACTAGTTAACTCATCTTTTATATAATAAAACAAAACCCCTATTAGGAATTTTTCATTTAAGAAAATGGAACCATTCTTTTTTTAGTAATAATTTTTTTATTATGATTTTAATTATAATTTTTTATTATTAAAGAGAATCATTTAAAAAGTTTAATTCTATCGTTAGTTGCATCTTATCTTTATCCTTTGTGTTTATCTTCTACTTATTTAGTATATCAACAAAACAAATTTATTATAATTTTTTATTATTAAAGATAATCATTTAAAAAGTTTAATCCTATCGTTAGTTGCATCTTATCTTTATCTTTTGTGTTTATCTTCTACTTATGTAATATATCAACAAAACAAATTTAAAGATTAAATTATTTGTTTTTTAATAAATAAAAATATATCATTCAAAAAAATTTTTAAAAACAACTCGCGCGTGCGCGGGTATTATAACTAGTAAAAATAAAAAAAATAAATAAACCCCAAACAGAAATAATTTGTTTTCTTGTTAAAGCATAGAGCAGCAGTTAGTTACATTTTTCAACCGAAAAAAAATCCAACTGAGTGCTACAGCATCATTAGCATCACCACCACCACCAACATTCACCTAACATCCCCAAAACCCCCCACAAATTTCCATAACAACCTAGATCTCATTTCACACACACACACACTGTAACCGTTTTTGTGTGTGTAAATTCACCATAAACAATCAAGGTAACTAACTAACTACTATCTCATTACTTACTTACAACTTTATAACCGTTATTTCTGTTACAGATCGGTTAATTTTGTATAAATTGTGCAATGTAACTTGTTAATTCGAGTGAATTGATGCAAATTGTGATATATGTTAAGATCTAGGGCTTCAGTTATTGTGAATATGATGTGTTTAGTGAAATGTATATGTTGACTTTTGTTGACCTAGGGTTTATAATGATGTAAACTACTTTGTTAATATTAGAGGTGAACACGAGCTATGTGACGGTGTTTGTGTGTGTTAGTTCATTACAAGAATCAAGGTAACTAACTAGTATCTCATTCATTGATCGTGATTCGTGATCACTATCGTTATCGTTTATATACGTTACGGGCGGATTGTTTTTTTGTTAGTTAATTGTTTAATAGTTGTTTTATGAGTTAATTGTAGTGAATTATTGGAAATTGTGGATATCGTATGATCTAGGGTTTCAGTTATTGTGAATTTGGTGTGTTTCATGAAATGTACAAGTCGGACACTAGGTTTGATGTTGATTCTGGTTAGAATATCGTAGGTTAAAACTAGGCGTAAACGCACTACGCTGCCGCTATAGTGAATTGGTGCAAATTGTGAATGTGTTGATTGATTAGTTTTTAAGCTGATGTGTGTTGTGAAATGTGCTTGATATGGTGTATGAACCCTCGGTTTGAAGTTGAATACATGATGTTGACTTTTGTTGACCTTTGGGGTCTATGTATTTGGCTACAAATTCGTTCGTTAAAACTAGTGGTGTAAACGCGCTATGTGACGGCAATAATCGAGAGAGTTGGCAGTTGGTGGTTCAACCGAGGGTGAGTTTGTGGTTCGGTTTTCGGTGTTTCGTGTTTGTGTTTGTTTGTTTAGAAGATTTGTCAACTACGTCAAATTTCAGTGGGGTCGACAAGTTAACTGTTTTGTAATGTAGTATAAATGACTTGAATATGTGGCTGAATTTACCGCGTTAAGATCTAGGGGCTTTAGTTTTAGTGAATGTGTTGGACTGTTTGTTAATTAGTTGTGAATTTGATGTATGTAGTGAAACGTACATGTTGAACTCTTGTTACATTATGTTGACTTTTGTTGACCTAGGGTTGGTATATATCTGTGGTTATGAACTTGTTTGTTAACTCTCGCGCTATGTGTTGGTGGTGCAGCCGCGGTATGACTACGGTGTGAGGGAGATGGTGTAGTCACGGTACCAATACGGTTGACTTTTGTTGACATAGGGTTAGTATAGAACTATAGATAACTTGAAACACCAGGGTCCCTATTTATCTGGTTATAACCTCCTATGTTAACACTAAAGGTGTACCCACACTATGCGGCGGTAATAAAGTGAGTGAAGTCGGCGATGGTGTAGTCACGGTTCCAATACGGTTGTTTAAATAAGGGAGAGAGCGTTGCTTGATTTTGATAGTTTTGAGCCCCTGTGTGTGTGTGTGTGTGTGTTTGTGTCTAGAAGATTAAGGGAAATTGAGCAATGTGATTGGTTATGTGCTTAATCTTAAAGTTTATGTGGGGTCCACAACTTAAGAGTTTTATAATACTTTGTGAGTATAGATGACATGACTCTCTAGCAGAATTTACTGCGCTATGAAAATAAACCAGTTACTCGTTTCACTGGGGATTAGTATGCAGGTTTTGTTTTACTATGATATTGAATATAAATAAGTGCAAACTCTATTTTTTTGGGTGGTTGTGTATGAATATATTGGGGGTGATGTTGGATGTGACGGTGCACTAATGTAAGAAGTGCGGAATTAATATATAATTATGTTTCAGATTGGATTGGATTGGATTATATTGAACAATGCAAATGCCAAAATCTAGGCTGAACTTATCGACGCAAGAAGCATTATCAACGTCTCCTAGAGCAAGAGAGGTTGAAGGTCCTTCAAGATGGAGTGAATACTTGAGTCAAGAATCGGCAACTCCAATGACTTCTAGAACCTCACGTAATAATGGGTCGGAAGTATCATTCCAGCTTCCTGGAGTGTCTCATAAGGGGTTGAACATGCAGTGGGTATATCAGCTAACGCAAGTTGCTCAGGGATTAATGGCTAAAATCTATAGATTGAACCAAATTCTGGATTATCCGGATTCAGTTGGTCATGCATATTCTGAAGCGTTTTGGAAAGCTGGTGTTTTCCCGAATTGCCCGAAGATTTGTATCTTGCTTTCAAAGAAGTTTCCTGAACATCATAGTAAATTGCAGCTTGAACGTGTAAGCATTAGATTCTTTTCATGTGGTTTATGATTAATCAATCTTATTTGTACTGCTGAAAAGTTAAACTTGACGGTAAATGTTTTTTTAGGTTGATAAGGTTGCTTTGGATGCTTTAAATGATCAAGCTGAAGTTCACTTGCAAAGCTTGGAGCCATGGATTCAGGTGTGGAGTTTACTTTATTAATGTCTGTGATCATCATGCTTGAAAACGTCTAGGAGACTAGGATAATAAATAATCCTCTGCTACATTGTCAATTTGTGTGAGCTTTTCTTGCTGATAACCATCAACTGTCTTTGCAACAATAGAAGCAATTAGGAAGCTGATTAAGTTGAAAGCTAGTAATTGCTTCCCTGTTTTATGTTAGTTTCTGTATGTTTGTGAATCCCTGGAGTATTTGGTTGGTTCAATGCAGCACGGTCTTTCTAAAACTTTGATTTTCGATTTCCTAGAGAGAAGTGAGCATGCATAGGACTTGACTTGGCCACAACTTAAGATAGTTGCCTAGCACCAGCCCCATAAAATATTGACATGCATTCACACTCTGTACCATAATGGTCAGTGTGAATACACATTAATCCATACTATATCAATGTTGTTTCATTGCTGACAGTTTGATGGATCAGTTTTATTGAACATTCATCCAGTATATAATCTTCATTTTGGTTTTTTCTTTACGATCATTATAATTATTTTGTTATAATCTTCATTTTGTTTCTACTTGCTTCTTTATTTATAGAAGTTGTTGGTAAGGTACTCTTACTTTTGAGTATAGAGTAATGTGAAAAATGATTTTACATCCTTTGTTAATACTATTATATTTTGTAGCTACTCCTTGATATGATGGCATTCCGAGAACAAGCTCTGCGACTCATATTGGATCTGAGCAGCACTGTCATCACCCTGTTGGTGAGTTACGTTTTTTTTAATATCCATGCAATTTTCTGCCTATGGATGTCTTATTATAAAAATCGAACGGATTCTGAAAAATTATTAAGAAAACATGATTTTTATCACAATCCAAAAAATAAAGTAAAAAACAAGAATTTTACCTATTACTGTACTTTTGTCATTAGCTTATAAATGTTAATTTTTCTACTGCCCATGTATTGTAGCTTGTTTCTAATTGTGTATTTCTTCTGTCTTTGCAGCCCCATCAAAACTCTCTTATCTTACATGCTTTTATGGACCTCTTTTGTTCGTTTGTTCGAGTCAATCTCTTTGCTGAGAAGGCAAGTCTTTAGGCCATGTATGATCAATGTTTTCTTATAGTTTAGACATTTTCCTTGCAGTCTCGTATTATGTAGGTATATAGAGTTATTGGACACATGCTCGTTTTATATTTGCTGAATTATCTGTTACACTTTTAATTACAGTTGCCAAGGAAAATGATGCTCCAGACTTACAACCTTCTCCATGCCATGTTGAGAAATGACCGAGACTGTGATTTTTATTATAGGTACTATTATGAGTTTGAAGTCATACTAGTTCAGGGTACGACATGAATAAATCAAAGCTTTTCCTTAAAACCAGTGACTTGACAACCTTCATCTGATTAATATATTAATATTCGTGTGCACTTGTTATGCAGTTAAACTTCTTTACTTTCCACATCAATCTACTATCAATTATGGTTAAATAGCAAACTGCAATCACGCCAATCCTAATTTTGTCTTTATATGAGCTAATATATTCTCTTTCATAAAATAACAGGTTGGTTCAATTCATAGATGCATACGATCCACCATTGAAAGGGTTGCATGAAGACCTGAATTTCGTTAGTCCTCGCATTGGAGAGGTCATTACTGTTTCTTGATGCATATATAATCTTACAATGATATAAATCTTCTGGGTTGTCAGTTTTGTGAACTCTATTTGGTAGGAATTTCTTATTTGCTTATGATTATTTTAGGTCATTCAAACTGTCCACATAGGTTCATGTTTGCCTTATGCATAGTGATTTTCTTGTAAGAATTTGGCCGTGAGCGCTTGCAATGCTACTCATAGGTATTTATTAGGTGTGTGGAGGATAATTTGAAGTACATATGGATTATTTTAATTTATCAATATTTCAATCTAAGGATTCCACTTCTTTGTGCAACTATTATTACATGAATTAGTGCATCAAACCAAGAAGGATTCGTTTTTTCAAGTTGTATCCTGGTTTCCCCTCTTCTTCCATGCAAGTTCTGTTCATATAAACCTCCAATGTAGGTCCAAAAAAGTGTCTACTATTCTTTAATTGGGTAGTAGACTTTGATTCCTGAGTAAGTCCATGACAGTCTCGTGGGACTGATTATATGATGTGTGCTATACCCACTTTTTGCAGGTTTTAGAGGCTGTGGGTCCCATCATATTTTTGAGTACAGACACACGAAAGCTTAGAAATGAGGGTTTTCTTAGTCCCTTTCATCCTCGGTATCCTGACATCCTCACAAACTCTGCACATCCAATGGTACACTACTTTCTTTGCTTGATCGCGAAAGAACTATATAACGCCTTTATGCGATCATAATGATCTGTATGATATAATTTCATATTGACTTTCCCTCACATGGAGTAGAGTTATTTGCTCAAACTGCTAATTATATGCATGCAGTTTCTGTCACTATCAATCTATCATTTGGGAGACATTCTAATGTTGTTTTTCTATTACTTATTTTCTTTTCTTTGTGTATGTGTACAGAGAGCTCAAGATTTAGCAAATGTAACTTCTTACAGAGAATGGGCACTATTTGGTTATCTTGTCTGTCCCGATGAGCTTCTTAGAGTAACCAGTATTGATATAGCTATGGTACAGTTCTTACATCTCTCTGAAATTTGTTTCAGTATATAAAATTATGTATAACATGTTATCCTCTAATTTTCTATTCATTGTATCAAAGAAAGATAAGCCTATAGTAGAGTCTAATGCATTGTCCCATTTAAGATGTAAACCTTATTTCATTTCTCTTGTTATTATTGTTAGCTATGTTTAGTTAAAGGATCAAAGTTCTATATATTTCTCGTGTTACTTACAGTCTTCTTGCTTACACCACTTGTTTGTGATATTTACAGGTAGTGCTAAAGGAAAATCTAGTTCTTACCTTATTTAGGGATGAGGTAAACTCTATAGAATATATGATGCTGTCAATTTTAAATGTTGTTGAGAAAATTAGTGATTCTGAAATTCTCCTCATGCAGTATATATCGTTGCACGAGGACTATCAGTTATATGTGCTGCCACGAATATTGGAATCAAAGAAAATGGCAAAATCTGGGCGTACAAAGCAAAAGGAAGCAGATTTGGAATATAGTGTTGCGAAGCAGGTTGAGAAAATGATAAGGTATTAAAATAAGCCTGTCATAGGAATAACGGTGTGTAAATTTGAACAATTTTGCCTGAGGTCAGTGCTATAATTTTGTACTTATCGCAGTGAAGTGCATGAGCAAGCAATTTCATCCTGTGATGCAATTCATCATGAGAGGAGGATATTATTAAAGCAAGAGATTGGAAGAATGGTTCTCTTCTTTACTGACCAACCTAGCTTATTGGCTCCTAATATTCAGGTCCATTGCACTCCATAGATTCTCAGTTCTTCAATCTATGTTCTATAATTTTCAATACTGTAAGTACTGATATAATAGGTGAACTTCTGTTGTCATTTTGTTGTCTGTTCAGATGGTATTCTCTGCACTGGCATTGGCGCAAAGTGAAGTTATATGGTACTTCCAACATGTTGGGATTAGTTCATCACGATCTAAAGCCAGTCGTACAGTGGCGGTAGACATCGTAAGTTTAAGTTGCATCCTTGAAGAAATATGATCTCATAATTCATGATGTGACACCACACGTTCTGAAAAGCCTGACTTACAACTTCTGGATGCAGAATGCTAATGATCCTACAATAGGATTCTTGTTAGATGGAATGGACCGGCTTTGCTGTCTAGTACGCAAATATATTGCAGGTAAGGATGAGTTTTGTTGGCAAATTTTCAGTGAATACATCTGGATTTGTAATATAATTTCAAAAATTGTCTGTCAGTATTTTATTTATTTCAATATTCTTTATATTAATTTGTTTGAGAGAATAATCACATTAATTTGCAGCGGTCAGAGGCTACGCTTTATCCTATCTGTCATCCTCAGCTGGCCGGATCCGGTTTTTACTCAACACTCCTGGAATGGTGGCTCTTGACCTGGATTCTACTCTGAAAGGACTTTTCCAAAAAATTGTTGAGCATCTTGAGAATATACCAAAACCACAGGGTGAAAATATCTCTGCAATTACATGTGATCTATCAGTAAGTAATATATATAAATCAGAATTATATATAATGTTGGTTGGTTTATATTGGCTGCGGTTCATGCTGGTGTTTCTTTTACTCATACATATGGATAAGCAGGAATTACGCAAGGATTGGTTATCAGTTTTGATGATTGTTACCTCTGCCCGGTCATCTATTAACATTCGTCATTTGGAGAAAGCAACAGTCTCTACCGGAAAGGAAGGCTTGTTATCTGAAGGGAATGCTCTATACAATTGGTCCAGGTGATCCTTGCTTTTAAACTGGTTCATCAGCTTTCAAAAATTTAATTGAAAGTTATATACTCATTTTCATACCTAATAAAAGTATGCCAAATCTTATATGTTCATTCGATGTGTCAAGCCAGATGTGTTGATGAACTTGAATCTCAGCTTTCGAAACATGGGAGTCTGAAAAAGCTGTATTTCTACCATCAACATCTCACAACTGTATGTTTTAGCTCTCTGAGCAAGTTCTAATAAACATTATCATACGAGCTGCTAGCTCTGCTACTCTCAAGGCTTTTAATTTTCTTTATCTGAACATGGTTCAATACAGGTCTTCAGGAATACCATGTTTGGACCTGAAGGACGCCCCCAGCATTGCTGTGCGTGGCTTGGTGTTGCTAGTAGCTTTCCGGAATGTGCTTCTACAATTGTTCCAGAAGAGGTAATTATAAGGGAAACGGGTCAATTCGGGATCTTTTTTATTGACAAATTTAGCTGGAACTGAAGTGGGTCAAAAGTCTCTTAATGTGTCTTAAGATGCATACAGTTTTTTGGATCATTTTATTTGAGAGAAGTTATATTAATGTTTTAGAAATCATATTTAGTGATCTTTGCAAAATTTGAGAAATAGACATAAATTTTGGTGGGTCGGTCCAACCTGAATCAACCCTTTTGACCCGGACATCAAAAGTCCTATTTTTACCCGAATCCATTTGATATGTTGCTCTCCCCGCCCATATTTTCACCTATATCATTTTTTTGATGGTGTGTAACTGTGTATTGAAGAAATAGTTAATGAATGCGGATTGCTTGAATGCAGCTCACTAGAATTGGTCGAGATGCTGTTCTATATGTTGAGTCTCTCATTGAGTCCATCATGGGAGGATTGGAAGGGCTGATCAATATTCTTGATTCTGAAGGAGGTTTTGGCTCCTTGGAGATGCAGGTTCCTACTTGTTTATCCAGCACCTTTAGAAGTTAGCCAAGTTACCATTGATGCATAAGACTGACTATAAACCATTTAACTTTCAGCTTCTTCCAGAGCAGGCAGCAACTCTCATGAACTTGACATCCAGACTTTCTATTCCTTCAGCAAAATCCCCAAGGGGCGTATCTAGCTTGCATTTGCCAGGCTATGAAAGCTATCCTGAAAGTAATAACTCCATTAAAATGTAAGACACCTGAAGATTACCTTTGGAGTTATCATATGTTTTTTTAGTAAGGATAATGTTATTATATGCTATCTGAGAATTCACACAAGCATTGATGTATATAATGTGGCCGTGGGTAGGTTGGAAGCTGCCATGCAAAGGTTGACAAATCTTTGCTCAGTTTTGAATGACATGGAGCCTATATGTGTATTAAATCATGTCTTCGTATTGAGAGAGGTAAGCCCCTATGTTAATTACCTGTATGGTAATGAAATTACATTTTCTGTTTTAACTTCAAAATTAGTAGTTTAGAAACTTTGTCCATTAAAACTTAAGAACATGTTACCATTGTAAAATCTCTTGAAATAGAGGGGTAAAGCAATCCATCTCTTTAATTAATGAAGAAGGTACATATTTTCGCAATCAAATGCGACATTTTGGAGAGAGATAGTACTATGTGAATCCTCAGTCATTTTTCTAAAAAATGATTCATTTTTGGATAGTGATAGACTGATAGTACTATGTGCAAGGTCTCCGTTTCAGACTTTCAGTTATGACTTATATCTAATGTCAACTTTTGATCTCACAACTATTATTATGCTTGCCACTTGAGGCTTCTTAATGTAGAAGCTATTGCCCAGTGTGAATCCTGGAGATTAATTTAAACCTACACGTTATGCAACTTTTAACCTGTTCAACCCATTTGAGCTTTCACTATAGATAAAACTAACGAGAAATGATACATAGACCTAAAAATAAACCTAAAAGTGGACCTAAACACATGTGGCATGATCCTGATGGGTTGTAAAATAAGTGGGTCCTTGTCTGCAGCCATCAGGATGATGCCACGTGTTTTTAGGTCCACAATTAGGTCTATTTTTAGGTCTGTGTATCATTTCTTAAAACGAAAATACGACCCAAATCGGCTATTCAGAAATAAACGGGTCAATATGTTTACTCAAAATTTAAATTGTACCCATAATGTTGCACTGCAACTAATTTTTCAGCATGACTTGTTGCAATGCAGTACATGAGAGAATGCATCCTTGGGAACTTCAGGAGAAGGCTGCATGCTGTATTGAAATCAGATACAGATCTTCAACGTCCCACAGTTCTTGAATCACTAATTCGTAGACATGTAAGTATAATACATTTGGCAGAGCAACATATCAGCATGGACCTCACACAGGGTATGCGGGAAGTCCTATTGACGGAGGCTTTCTGTGGGCCTGTTTCATCGTTACACACATTTGAAAAACCTGCTGAACAACACACCGGATCCGCCATCGAGGCCGTCTGCAATTGGTATGTTGAAAACATTGTAAAGGACGTCTCAGGAGCCGGGATCCTTTTTGCACCACTCCACCGATGCTTTAAGAGTACGAGACCCGTTGGTGGCTATTTTGCCGAGGCAGTCACCGATCTCAAAGAATTACAAGCTTTTGTCCGTACATTTGGTGGCTATGGAGTTGACCGACTTGACAGAATGATGAAAGAACATACAGCTGCCCTTTTGAACTGCATCGACACATCATTAAGGGCAAATCGAGAATCGTTAGAAGCGGTTTCTGGAAGCATTCATTCTGGTGATCGGATAGAACGAGAAGCAAATGTCAGACAGATAATCGATGTAGAAACAGTAATGGGTTTCTGTATTCAAGCAGGTCAAGCCATTGCTTTTGACTCACTGTTAGCAGAAGCTGGTGGGGCGGTGCTTGCAGAAGGTGCTCCATTGATACACTCGTTGGTAACCTCGGTTGCAACACATTTACCTTTGGAGGTGCCTGAGAAAAATGAAATTAGGAGGATGAGAAGGGTGGCCAACAGTGTAGGAGTAGTTCATGATCATGATTCTGAGTGGGTGAGAGAAATCTTTGAGGAGGTTGGTGGTGCGAACGATAATTCATGGGGATTGCTGCCTTACTTGTTCTCCACTTTCATGACTTCTAATATCTGGAATACTACCGCTTTCAATGTTGACACAGGAGGCTTCAACACTAATATTCACTGTTTAGCAAGGTAAAGTGCTTCCACCTATTTTTACTGAAAGATTTTTGGGCATATCCTTGAGGTAACAAAATGGGATAGTTGGTAAAGGTCCGGCCGAGTTAGATATCTATAGAATTTTTGTGTATTATCAAAAAATCTGTTTTAGAATAATATTTTTATTTTTAAATATAACGAATTAGTATATTGTATACATTACAAATATAAATTGGGCGAATATAACCTACTCAACCAATTTGGCCCATTTCTCGTTTCACCAAGTATTTTTATTGAACTATTTGACATGTTAGAAATATAATATAACCTGAATTGACCCGTTCATAAGTAAGTAGGTTGAAAATGACACGGCTCATGGGACCACCTAAATTCATTAATTAAAAGAGTTATTAATTAATAGATATTAGTTTATCGATAAATTAATGAATCGGGATCTGCAAAAAGTATTAATTTATCGAGTTTATTTATTATTCGAGTATTAATTTATCGAGTTTCCGTCCATGCATATTGGTTCTTTAACTGGTTTATCTTGAGGAACAATATAATAAGGGTCTAGTCCTTTTTTTCTAATTTTACTTTGTTTACAGGTGTATTTCTGCCGTGATCGCTGGAAGTGAGCTAGTTAGAGTTGAAAGAGAACATCAACAGCGACAGGCCTACTCAAACGGGCATGCCAGTGATACTGCAGAGGCTGAAATGCCAGATCACCAGTCTGTTGAATCAAACATCAAGTCCACAATGCATCTTTTTGTCAAAATTTCTGCAGGCATTGCACTTGATTCCTGGAATGAATACGACAGGTAAAAATACTTTTACACAAAGGTGAATTAGATGATTAATGATTTCACCACAATTAGGGGCTATATGAAGTCTGCTTTATATGTGCAGGTCTCATCTGGTGGCAAAACTTATATTCTTGGACCAATTATGTGAGATCTCTCCATACCTACCACGAACTTCACTTGAAATGCACGTTCCTTATGCTATTCTACGTTCCATATACAGTCAATACTATGGAAACTCTCCTTCTAACCCTCTTGCACTTCTAAGTATATCATCACCACGCAGTTCTCCAGCTGTATCCATGGGACACTCATCTCCCGCCATCAGGCATCCTTATGGTGATTCAACACCACAATCAAGTGTTTATGATTCAGGTTACTTCAAGCCTGGATCAGCACATGGCCACGATCAGCCATATGAAGGGCATCCAAAAAGCACTGACCACAAACATAGAAATGTGAGACGATCATCAGGTCCATTGGATTACAGCTCAAGCCAAAAAGTGAAGTCTACGGAAGGGTCGACATCTGGCAGCAGAGGTCCTAGTCCACTGCCTAGATTTGCTGTGTCACGATCTGGTCCCATATCATATAAATAGTCTGGTTGGAGCATATATTGTAACAGAAATTTATGAATGTGTTGTTGTCTTCCTATAAATCTTTACTCTGAATCTGAGTTCTATAAAAGTAATCAGCAAATGACTGCCTTCATCTTGTAACATACGGCCTTACGGCCATCCCAATTTTTTCGTTCTTATACAATTGAAATGTTTAGAGTGGTAAATGGTGACTCCTCTCAAGGGTGTTGTATTGTACTTCATGTGAGATTAAACTGGTGAAAATCCCGACACCTTATAATGTTCTGCTGTGAGAGAAAACTACATAAAGTTATGTTTTTGGTTACGCGAATACATAAAAACTTCTAATTTTTGTTTTTGATTTTTGTAAAAAGAAAAATCTTTGACCAAATCTCCTAAAAAACGTTGTCTCACCAAACATATAATGTCAACATTGACATTGAGACCCTCTCTTCAACATAAAAAGGCAATATAAAATACCACTCTTAAGACTTGCAATCATAGGTAATTTAAGCTGCAAACAAATAAAATTATTCAATACTGAGCCTGAGCTAAGCTTTATAATAGTCATTTGAGCTCGAGGCCACTTGTTTACATCCCAATCATCATAATTAACATTGGCAATCGACGCTTAGATAACTGCAGCTCGGAAACTTGCCAAAGAAAGGCCGAATCCGTAACTTCGGCATGAGAAAATAATATCTATGAGAAACCAAAAAAAGATATAGAAATAGTGCAAGAAATTACTAGTGATGGGAGCACCCATGCTACAATAATCGGGTTCATTAATTAGTGAATGTCCATGATCATATTTACTAATCACTATCCTTGACCAAATTCTTAACTAACATGACAAGTCCATGAGTAGGATACAGTTGCACACTTACACAACAGGAAATCCTAACTTAACACCCACAAGGCTACAATGCGTTCTTAGAAGCATTTGCGGTGGACGACAGATGGCCTAGAATTATAATCAGCCTCTGATAAATGTTGGTTTTGAGGAAACAAGACCTTTGCAAGTATGACACCCCCCACCCATGCCGAATACATGGATAAGTCTCTGGCATGTATTCTGGAGCCTGTTGTGGTTGTCACTCATAATTCAGTCAATATTATAAACAAAATAGATGGATCTTTGCAGTTGAGGGTTCATGATTTAGCTTTTTAGGCAGTTAAAAAGGTGTGTTGATGCAACTTTGCATTCACTAATGCGTTACGAGTATTACCTTTACTAAAGAAAGACGTATTGAAGATGAGCACAGACTAGCTTCCCTCTGAAACCTATCTTCAAATCCTGCAATGTAGCAATACAAAATTTGTTAGCAAAAAGGAAAGAGTGGGCAAAAGTGGACTCAAGATGCTAAGACTTCTCAAATATGTTATTATAGGAATTTATATTATTTTTCTAAATTCTAATAATAGAGATTCATTACTGAATATAACAGATCGTATATTTACCTGTCATGGAAACTGTTCCACCACAGAAAACACTGTTCTCCAACAGCTGACGATGATTCTCAGATGAAGTTGAGATAATGTGGACAAGCTGCTCAACAAGACCATGGGTCTCTAGACCCAAGATAGATGGTTGTAACAACGCCTCTCCCACTGTATACCTTTCTCTTTTAATGGAGATCACCTGAAACCCAAAAACATAACGATAAAATAAATAAAAATAATTCATACAATAAAGTTTGAACTTAAAACAGTACTTAGTACGTCAACAATATGCAAAACATTAATGCTATGAGAAACTTTTTCTATTGTTGGATTAAAAAATGATAACGTTTAGCTTTCACAACGTATGCAAGAATATGGTCCAAACTAGTCACATACATGCATTCAGATATAAAAGTTGCTCGGACTATACTAAATACCTAGATTCAAAAAAGCTACTTCATATCATTTAGCATAAGAAAAACCTATATGATAATTAGACTTAAGAGTGTCATTTGCCATATTTGCGGACTTGGCTATTCTGATTGGTGATCAACTTGAAGACAATATACAGAGCAATCTAGAAAGGCACTTCACTAGTAGGGTCTCACCATTTTCCATCACATTTTTATCTATACAATTTTGTCTCTTAAAAAAAACCCCAATTCAAAACCCTAATTAAAACTTAGGGTTAAAAGAGCAGATATCTGTATTATTGTCATCTGATAACTACAACATTGAATATAATTTAGAGGGTGTTTGGCTAAGCTTATTAATTTATGGCTCATTATAAGCTCATAAGCCCCGTCGTGTTTGGTTTAGTTTAGGTTGTTAAATGACCAAAATAGACATGAATTGAAAAATATGAATGTTAGAGTAGATATAATTAAGGAAAAATTATCATATGTAATTTATAATGAAACATGTTACCGTATATAATTTGAGGGGGAAATCTTGCCTGCATTACAAAGCAGGCAACTTGCCTGCATTCTTTTGTATAAAAAGAGGGGGACATGGACTTAAACAGAGAGAACCATGAAAGTGCAAGATTTCCCCATAAGTTGAACCCCTTTTAAAAAAGTCACAATTTTGTGACTTATCAAAACCCTCTTATATAAGCTTAGTCAAATACTTAATTTACTTTGACACATATAAGCTAATAACCACCATATAAATTTAGCCAAACACCCTCTCAATAATAATAGTACAACAATCAAGAGGTTTTAGAAGGTGATACTCTTGGCATGGTTTACACGTTTTATTTCACATTTCATTCTTAAACTTTAATAACTACACCGCCCATTCATGTGGTTGTTCATTTGTAACATACGGTCTTTTGACCGGACAGCCGTTAAATTTCTGCCATTAACTTTTTCACATGAGGCCACTTTTAACTATGTTGTATAACATTCTTTTTTTTCTTCCTATTAATTGTCACAAATTGACAATATTTAACTTCAAAACAAAGTTGTTGAAATATTATTACCCGTTATACTATGTGCTCAAACCCCATGCATGCACGGGTTCTAAAACTAGTAATGTATCTAAAAACGAAATGTACAAAACAATAGAAAACATTGATATATCATCATCATACAATGCTTGACTATTAGTATTGCGATCCACATGTACTACCTATGTAACACCCCAACCCGCCAAGGGTAGAAGTGCTACATTATGGTGACATATCAAAGCATATACAGACATACAACACATGTATTACAATTGAATTCCAAAGGTTACAAACGTGTTCCTGATAAAGGAATACATCTCAGAATCTTAAAATACAAAATGATAATCTAAAGTCTTATCAAAACCACTTGGAATATAACCACGTAGAATCTT
>LBNU01038072.1:39994-64300 GCA_014162995.1 Artemisia annua | reverse complement strand
TGTTGCTCCAAAAGTGTCTAGATTTATAGATAAATGGTCGAAAAGTAATGGTGTTTTAGCTAAAACTGCGCATTTCTGGCAGTTTTTATGAATGTTTGATAGCTGTAGATTACTCATTTTAAGTCCAAATGACAAACTGCTTTATTTGATTTGAAAACTAGCGCCAGGTGCTCTAACTTTTTGTTACTTGAAGTCCAAAACTCCAGAACTGAGTCAATGACGGGAAAAATAGCTCTCAACATGGGTGTTTCTGGTATACTAGAAAATTTCTGGAGTAAATGTGCTGGTTGTCTTTTAGTGAAAACAATTAACTTTCGAAAAAATCATAAAACTAATTCGTTATAAGGCCGATTCTCAAGCTTCTTTATATCCAAAAGGATAAAAAGGTATCTAACATATTTTAATAGTTTGGTAAGTTTTGAAAAAGGTCTAAGGCTGATTTTGGCAAAATAAATTCGCCACATCAGCACACATTTCCGGAAATCGTATATAAAGCTAGTATAATTTGTTTTTGGGCATATCTCCTTCGTTATAAGTCCGTTTTAGCGATTTCAAAAGGCCATAGGTTTGTCTAAGAATGTATTTTTTATATCTTGCCCTGGTCTAAATTTACCAAAACTGCACTGAATTTTTCCGAATATTTAACAATGAGGACAGTAGGTTTTATATATAGTCAAAAAATAATTTTCCTAGTTTTGTACATGTCCAAATCCACTATAACAATCATCAATCATCCCTTAATCTTACCATAACACCTTCTTAAGGGTGTCATTGGTTCCTAACCATTGTTTTTCAATCCTTTCTCCACAGGTTTACTTGTTATTCATTTTTAAAATAAAAATGATACAAAAATATATGTAGTAGGTATAGATTTTTCATGCATGTACCTCTTATTGTAAAAATAACATGAACCTTGATAAAATTTTGTTAGCTTTGTATATTCTATAATATAAGTGTCGGTCATAAAGTCTAAAATCCATGATAATAGTTGTGCTTAAAAAGCGCTTCCAAAAAGTTGATAAGTCCATTAGTTCAAATAAGAAAGAAGTCTAAGGGCCATAAACATTGTAACTATCCAAAGCCCTAGACGTTGGTAGATTTTATAATGTAATGGTAAACCTTCATTTGAAGGATTGGAAGCTTCAATATTCATTACTACACACATTGTTTCTAATCTTCATGAAGTCTCCACTCTCTCTCTCTACTCTCTCTCTAAATAAGAATGATAAGTTGTGAAATAAGTTGTTATCTGAGGTCCTACAAGGTGGTATCAATCGCAAAGGATTAGATTTTAGTTGATATAGATTATTTTGTGTTTTTGGTTGCTTTGTTTAATTTGGTTCGTTAATCCTAGTTTTTATTCGATAGATTTCATTTTTTGTATTTCTTCTTGTTATTTGGTCCTTAAAAACCTTTAACTTTTCGTTCTATAAATCATTTGCGTACGTTAAAAAATTTTTCACAGAAGGGTTTTAAGGGGTTTAAGGGGTTAGCGAATAAGCTCAGGTTGTGTGCGGTTTTTGCGAATAGCAATTGTTGGGGGAAAATAGCCCGATATCACCTTCTTTGGTTTAGGCGCAATTGTGTTGTTCTTGCGAATAAGTCTGCTTGCGAATAGGCCTAAATTAGCGAGTAGCACTTTTGGGGTTTGCGAGTATATACTTGGCAACATAGCGAATAACCTTTTCTTTGCGAATAAGGTCCCATTTGCGCAATAAGCATATTGTTTGCGAATAGGGACTGAATTGGCGAATAGTGAAACTTGCAAAAATACGGGAACAATTGCAGAGATAAGTTTTTATGCCGGAGCTAAGCGTTTCGTAATTGCGAATAAGGCCTGCATCTTGCGAATAAGCTTTGGTAGCGAGTCAAGGTTTTGGACAGCTGCGTAAAGGAATTGTTGACTAAGCGAGTATGCTCTTTGGGATTTGCGAGTAAGGAATTGGATAGCGAGTATGCTGGTTTGGATTGCAGTAAGATTGGAGTTGCGAAGCTAGCTTAGTGAGTTTATTAAAAAAAAAAAAAAAAAAAAAAAATTATTTTCTCAGGAGTTTAAAACGTCAATTTATACGCCGAGATTTCAATTTTTGTTTAACGTTGAAATTTTGAGTAAAATTCAAATTTTTCGGCCTAATCAAATTTTTTCGATAAACATTTGGCGTCAATCTTTTGAAAACTCAATTTTTTTCGTGCAACCTTAGGAATTGCTTTTGGCGGAGAAAATTTGGAGCTAAAATTTATTTTTCTGCAGAGATAAACGTTAAATTTTTACGCGAGATTTCAATTTTGTTTACGTTGAAAATTTTTGACCTAAAATTCAAATTTTCGGCTCTAAATTCAAATTTTTTCGATCAAATTGGCTTTCAAAAATCTTGAAACTCATTTTTTCGTTCAACTTAGATGCATTTCGTTAGTGTTTTTCAATTTTAGATAATTTTTCTAATTCGTTTTTTGGAGGGAAAACTCAAACTCACTAAGAACAACCGTTATCAACCAACGACGTTTCACAAATCAAACCTAGTCTAACATCAACAACCTAAGTTCATCCTTAAAGATCCTACAACAACTTTTCACTACTTTTCACTTTGCATCGATATCATGCATGGCAACTCAACAAGATATTCATGCCCCGGTGATGAAAACCGACCTCCCATTGCTATTCAAAGGGTGGTTTTTCACAATGGGCTAGCTAGAATTTATACGCCTATCTAAGAGCCAAAACAAATGGAACACTCTTGTTAATTCTGTTTTGCACGGTCCTTTCAAAACCAAGAAAATACTAGACCCTGGTGATCCAAATGGAACCCCCCCATACCACCTTTCTACAGACTCTCAGACATGAGACTGACTACACTGAAGAAGACGACAACAAATCATTGCTGATGATTCAGGCATTTCACCTTGTTGTTCTTGGTCTACCAGAATCGTACTTATGCTACAGTAGATAGTGAAGAAAAGTGCTCATGCAGTCTGGGGAAAGGAGTTAAGAAGCTGATGTATGGAACGGATACTCGGGGAAGGAAACAAGTCAATGGTAAACACAATTCTGCTTAAGGCAACTTCGAAGTTCACTTCAATCCTGGTGAATCCATTGAAGTTATTATCTCAGATTCTGAAGAATCATAAGATTTGTCAAGGAAACCTACACTCAGACAAACCATTGCTAACAACACAATCTTTCTGAATGAGCAACAACCAGAATGGGGAAGATACGTCAACCATTTGTTTATCAGACAAAGAATTTGCATGATGTATACTTATGATCAGTTGTACGATTCTTGAAGCAGAATCAGGCAGAGGCAAATAGAAGTGAGAGATGACGATAGCTTGCTAAGAAAGCATGTCCGCTAGCACTTATTGCTGAATACACCATCCTTCACATAAACAACATATCACCCACATCATCATTCCATCACAATACATGCAAACAACAATACATTCCACAACAAACTGCTGCAAATCCCACAACAACAATTTCTACCCACAACAACAACAACAAGTCATATCCACCAACAACCATATCATACTTCCCAGAACACAGAGTTCACCTGCGTTTATGATTCTACTTGATGTTTGACAACAAGGCACTTTGTTTTTCTGACAAAAGCAGTCCAAGGACGGCTATCCACACAACAAACAACATACCAACGAATTATCCAACGAACACTGTAATAGCAGATTGGCAACCGAGGTAACATGGGCAATGACGGGCAATGGTGGAGGTATGGGAAATCAGCAAGGATAATGCTACCGGCTATAACATGGGTAATCAGAACTAGGCAGAATCAGAAACAGCAGAATCAATGGTCAGTATGCAGAATCAAATGGGGAAGTTGTTAGGTAATCCATGAGGGGTCAGAATGTTGGATATCAGGTTAATCAGTTTGTAATGTTGGGAATCAGAGGTAATCAGTATGAAATGTTGCAGCACAAAGTTCAGGTGGGAATTATGGAAATGTGAATGGAATCAGCAGAATGTGATTAAGAGTTTTCAATTTGCCAAGTTGTCGGTCATATGGCGAGGGAACTGCCTACTTAAGCCTCAAAGGAAGACTTCAGAATTTTTGCAGGAAAAGC
The DNA here is from genome assembly GCA_014162995.1 of Artemisia annua. NCBI lineage: Eukaryota > Viridiplantae > Streptophyta > Magnoliopsida > Asterales > Asteraceae > Artemisia > Artemisia annua. Next base: position 60,223 of record LBNU01038072.1, on the reverse strand, counting down.
ATTGATGCTCGTACAAAAGGAAGAGCAGGATCCAGATTGAACGCCGAGGAGCATGATTCAGGGCCATGGATGGATGATATGGAGGACAGATGAGAATGAAATGCAAACTGCCATCTTCATGCTATCTTCAGGAGCTAAGTACGATACAGATTCTGAGACACCTCCTGTTTATGATGCCAACGTAGTTTCTGAGGTACACAACTTCGTCAGACAACAATAATATATATGTGATATGTCTATCATTGAGGAAACAGCAATTCTGAGACACCAACACCTACTTTAATGATACATATCAGGGAAAACGCGAATAATAGCAAATTGATTACGACGTCCCGACAATGAATCATAATGGAGCTCAGTTTCACAGCATGCTGAGACTGATGGAGGAAACACGTGCTTTATTGAAACACTATTGAATAATTGTACATATCGAAGTTGAGAAAGTGAAAAAGTTCAATCGCGATGTTAAGGCCGCGAATGAGAATTGACCACTGAGCTGAGAGATACCAAGGGCCAAAAAAAAAATTTTCTAAATTGATAAAAAAGCGAGTCAGAATTTGAAATTGGTTATAAGAAAATACTTGTTAAAGATAGAGAATTGCAATGACAAATATGTATACCTTGAAGTCACTTCAATGAAAACAATTAAATCTTTTAAAAACAAGAGATTTCTGATTTAAACAAACCACTATTCATAAACAAAAATCAGCTTATGCCAATCTTGAAAAAAGAACGGGATGGAACTTGAAAAAAAGACTTTGCAAAGAAAATGAAAAAAAAAAAAAAAGGGAAAAAAAAAGAAAAAAGGAAATGATAACTTTTGGAAAATCATAGAGTCAGGAACAAAGATGCTAAACTTTTTGAAGACTTTTGGTTAATCCCTCCCTTCACTCCTGAACATATTTAGGCTTGGTGCTAGGCTTTCCAGAAATACCAATTTTATTTCCTAACTCTCAATATTCACTGATTTACAACTAGTTTTCCGAAGCCATTTTTAGCCGTATTTAAAAAAATTGTCTAAGTGTTGTACTTTACGTCTAAAACCTATATTTCACTATTATTCACTATATAACTATCGTATAACATTATTAGACTATATGAACATGTAATATTCATTATGACCTTATACGAAGATATAAATTATATTTTCGACAACAATACATATTTTGAATACAAAACGAGTGGTATAGATTATAAGTGCAAGTGCATACATGAACCCATTTCATAATCTAAATTAGATTACATGCATTCATTTTAGGCTGTGGCTAGGAGTTGCACCTCATTTCTTCAGTTCATACATTACCGATTGTACCATCACTAGAGGTGAGTTTTCATAGCCCCGTTTTCAATTAATTATTTCATTTCAAATCCCACGGGGGAGAATACATTGCACCATTTTTCATACGAGCCTAAGTATCAAATCCATATACATTACTTAAGTTACTACATTGCCATGTTTTAAGTCCCCTATCATGAACCGTTAATTGTATTTAAGCGAGAGTGAGTGGATAGATCTATTGAGGGTGACGCCTCCATCCGTGTTGGGGTTACCAACAGTCAAACGGATGCATCTCATTTGATCATTATTAGAGTGTCTGGCAAAACACTCTGGAGGGGCATTACCTACAGTCTAGCTTCGAGGTCATGAGCTTAAGAGATAATGTACAATTTTATCAATTATGTGACAGTTCGTCATTCAATTTTGTGACAGTTCGTCATTCACTTATACTTATGGTTATCGTACAACATTCATTTTCATAAACCTATGATTTCTCACCAACATTATTGTTGACCGTTTTAGCAATGTATTTTCAGGTTACTAAGATAACAACATGTGACTTGCATATGGACCATCATGGAGTCGAAGAGTCGACGCGTCTCACTGTTTACTTCAATGCACTTATGAACCGTTTGATCTTGTCGTTTTTATTTTCAATAAATGTGTATAACCACTTGGGACCTATGTTGTAAACTTTTATGTTTTTAATAAAATGATCAAACGTTGTATTTACAAAACGACACTTTAGGTCGTTCAATGTAACCTTGTATGAGATGCCATGATCGTTACACCCGGGAATTCAATTNTGAAGAGGATGATGAGGTGGTGAATCCTATTGGTTGGATTGGAATATTGAGAATGGAATGTTTGAAAGATTTGGTGTAGGAATGTAGAGGACAAGAAATACATGCAAGTACAAGGAATATTAGGGAATGTTGGGGATAAGATTTGGGAGGAATTTGAAATGGTAGGAGGATTAGTATGGTGAGGAGATTAATCAAAGGGGTGATTAAGGTTTAATCATTTCGTCATTCAGGAAGAGAAGAATTGACAAAGATGATTATGGGTTGAGAAAATCAAAGGTTACTTATAATCTCAAGTAACTCAACATCAAGTATTCATAATCTCATAATACGTGAATTTCCACGACTCGACGTAATCAATAATTATCTTGATGCAAACAAGCTAAGTGCTTTGCATCATTGTAAAGCATATCCCATAACGGGAAATGATGCGTTTACGCAAATGGACCTTTCACTTAGTTTGACCAATAAGGGAGTAAACCCGTTACGTGATTAGAGAAGGCGTAAACACGGATTATGGCCATATGAATACTTTTACTTGATGTCACGCGAAATATATAAGTTCCATAGGTTTAAAAAAGCCTTGTCTAGAGGCGTTTATCAAAATACTTGAGTTGCCGTTTTTCCAAAAACAGGAAGTTGTAAATTTAGATCCCTTTAATTCTAAAACTCGTTTCGAGTGTTCCAAATGAAGCACATAACATATTCATACCTGTATTAGAAGATCCACATTTGTCGGGTAAGAGAAAAGCTGATTTTCAAATTTCGTCCCGACCTTAAAAGAAGGCTGGCACGCTGCTGGCGCGTCGGAGCGCTGGCAGCATGCCAGGCCCAGTTATGGGTCGGAATGAATTTGGCTATCGTTTGTGATTTTATATATTTCGAAGGTTTATTTGTCATAATTAAAATATAAGGATATCTAAATGTAAATCAAGACGGACAAGAAACAAAGAAGCTCTAGCAAATTAGGAGATCCAATGTAGCACGAAGAGAGAGGAGATATAGTGGGAGCATGGAGGAAAAAGATCCACCTGGATCATGAAGAGAATACGGAGTGATGCTTAAATGATACAAAATCCGAAACTACCTTCTTGGCTTGAGTCGAAGTATAGCCATATACATAAACTAATTTTAAGACTCACCCGATAGATAGACTAGTTCTATATTATGCATGTTGGAAAAAATTAGTTCATGCCTACCAGACGAGCCTTGAAACTAGTTTATGTATACATACGACTATAACTTTGGCACAAACATACTTATATACTGAATGAATGAAAAAAATGTATATAGACGAGAAATTAAAAGTGGTTTTGATTTTATAAGACCTTCAAGTTAGTGGTGGTGTTTATATTTTGGTTTAAATTTAGATCTAGAAGAAAATGCAAACTAAATTGTCTTATATTTATGTCGCAAGTAATATTCACCATATATTTTGTTAGTATTTTACAGTAATCTATATATCATCTATGCATACGTTTAAATATTTATCGTGTTCATATTAGAGTCGAAGTTAAATCTTCTGCTAACTTGAATCACACTCATTCATCATGAGACTTATTTATTCGGAAGAAGGAAAAAAAAGAAAAGTAAACCTTCATTCTTTTTTATTAATAGTTGAATAAAAGAAAAGCCTCGTAACATGCCTCAGGAACGAAGTATATATCTATATATTATATATATAATATAAGTTCGCACCTCTAAAACTTTATCATGCATAATTATGCCACCTAAACACCTTAAATTTTGACACATCATAAGCATTTTTTCAATTAATTATGTATTTACCTGTTTATATAAACCACTTTTACTTCATTTTCTATCATATTATCAATTTTATTAATAATTAACAATTTTGTTTCTCTCTTGTAGGTTTTTACATTTGTGTCTATAAAAATATATTCGAGAGTAAATAATAACTATGTCATCAACTTACATAAAGTGAATAAAGTGTTAGAATTATAAACCAAAACAGAAAGTTGCTCTTGTTTCAAAAATACAAAAACTATTTTCTTTCATACACAAAAAAGAATTGACACTGTTTTATACAATAAGAAAATATTATATTCAATTCTCTGAATCTACTTATAAAAATACAAAACAAAAAGCAATTTAGTAACAAAAATTCATTTTACTCTTTTATCTTTCTCATTTTGGGTTTGGCACATACTTTACATATATTCCTTGTGGATAATAGGTTGAAAAAAAAATGTATAACTAGAAAGTATAAATTAATTTTTATTTTATATATTCAATAGGATTGGAGAAGACCATTGCGGCCCAGTGATATTAGTGAGCTGACAGATCTTCAAAGCCTCCTTTCCAACTTTCACAATCTTTCAAATGAAGACGATCATTGGGAATGCTTATTTGACAACTCAAGGAGCTTTACGGTTAAAGGTATGAAGTCTCTTTTAGTTAATTCTTCCTCACAATCACAATCGATTCCAACAAAATGGAATAAACTAATAACCATAAAAGTTAATATTGATATGTGGGGAATCGAAAATAGAAGACTTCCTACAAGAGTCAACTTGGATAATAGAGAGATTGATCTAGACTTAATAAGATGTCTTGTTTGTGATAATGATCTTGAGATGGAAGAACACATTATTGTGAAATGTGATATTGCAAAGTCGGTATGGAATGGTGTCCTCAATTGGTGGAATATTCATAATGTCCAAATCGAGACCCTAAACGATTTACTATCACTTTCTAGTTGTCTACCACCCTCTTAGCCGTATTTGATGCTGTTGTGAACTCCACAGTCTGGTTCCTTTGGCGCTTTAGAAATGATTCGTGCTCTGCAATCAAACGTCCAAACCAAAGTCTCATCATAAGCGATATCAAGCAACTTTCTTTCACTTTGATTAGCAATAGGCTGCATAATTAAGCTATTAATTGGATAGACTGGCTATTTAATCTTGTAACGCTCTATCTACTCATTTATAATGTTTTGCCTAGCATCTTGCTAAGCTTTTAATCTTATTCTCCGCCGTTCAAAAAAAAATTATTTTATATATATCTATAAATTAATATTTTACTATAAAAAATTACTCCTAAACATTATGAAAGAAAATTTGTTAAATTTTTTTTGAAAGGCAATTTATTCCAACCGAACAAACCAAGTACAAACAAAGGCGTCCACTATATTAACAAGGTGATTAAGTATAGTAATATAAGATGATTAAGTATAGTGGACCCAAGAGAAAAACAAAGATACAAAAAAGCTTAATACTAACTTGAAGGATACTACATGAAACACAAAAATACACCATATGCAATTATGCACCATTATCTCCAAAACTTAGAATTCCAACTATCACAAATTAATTTGGGCCCATGAACACTAATGCCAAACGACCCATACTGCAGACCACATTAAACACCATAACTTGTATAAAATTTCAATATGTCCCACTATGCCAAACACCCCTAACTTGAATAATTGTTGCTAACTGTTTTCCCACTGTACCAAACACCCGAAACCTGTATAATTTGCTGCTAAAATGTTTTCCCATTGTGCCAAACACCCCTAACCTATATAAATGCAGCTAAAATGTTTTCCCACCGTGCCAAACACCCCTAACCTGTATAATTGCTGCTAAATTGTTGCCCTATTATACCAAACACCCATACAATGAGAATAAACATTAGCGTAGATCATACAACCACACTCCACTTCAGACCTTGTACCAAACTGTCATGAATTATAAATTGCAGACCATAGAACGAACCTATACCACACTGACTTGCAGACCTTAAACCACTGTCTACACACTGTACATATCTGCAGAATTTTTCAGATTTCACATTTTAACATATCAAAAAGCCAATGTTGCCAATTCATGTCCCTTTTCTTTCCCGATCTTCTCACAATCCACTCGAAACTTTTAGGTTGGATTTCTTGAACAATCTTATTTATACTAGAAACTTTACCCCTTGAAAACACGTGTATTTCTCTCTTTCCAAATGAAGTACCCGGAAGTCCATATAATCACTAGCCACAATTTTGATGCATGACTAGGAACATTTACATTCCCATTGAGAGAAAAAAAATTCCTCAATGAAGAAAGCATCAACGTTCTCTATCTTCCACCAACTAAATACTTTTTTCCACACACTCATAGCTAAATTACTCATAACTAAGCAATGGGAACATGATTCCACCATGTTGCCACATGATGGACACAGAAGCGTATCTAAGTCAATACCTCTCTTGTCTAACTCTTCACGAACCGGAAGCCTTCCTTTCAAAGCCCGCCACACAAATATATTAACTTTTATAGGAACCCATATGTTCCATATCATCACATCACCTCCATCATCAACCTTTAGAATCTTTTCTTCCACTATCTTTGTTAATTCTTTGACCGTAAATTCTCCACTCTCATTCAACGCCAATCTCTACCGATCCCTACAGTCAAACGTAATTATGACATTTTGCAATAGACTGTATAAATCTTCAAACTCCTTACATACCCTCCCTCTTATATTTCTAACCCATTCCCAATACCAAACACCATCTACCCATTTTCCTTTTTCCGCTATCATGCCCTTTTTTCGCCTATCTAAATGATATAATCTAGGAAATCTATAGCATAATCTAACACCTCCCACCCATCTATCAACCCTAAATCTTATATAATGAGTCACATGCATAGCTTAAATTCCCGTTCAATAAAATTATTGTCATTAATTTTTCGACAGTTTAAAAGGATTGTGCAAGGCACAATTAGAAGTTTCTAGTATATGAAACAAACAATATTCTAGAAGAACTTACACTCACCAAGTGAGCTTAATACTTGCCACGTTTCACCCTTACAAATACCACGTGTGCACCTCATCCTTACGTAATCAACCCAAATCACCCATCATCTTTCACTACCTCACCCTACACCTTCTTCACACGTGGCCTATAATCACCCTAACATATGCCACCGTGTACTAACCAACTTTCCAAACATTTCCCACTATATAATCACCCACACTCCCTTTACCCACTCCAACTGTTCACATTTCATTTCATTACCATTCCAAAAGATAAATATAATCCAACAATACCATGCATAACATGCAAAGTAATTTTATTCGAAACCAACTAAGCTACACGTCCGAAAGCTTCAAAACCAGTACTAATCACCATTGTTCATTAACCGTTGATGAGGAACATTCCATCATTGTATCAACCTTAAAAAACGTAATATCCGGTCACACGGACACCCCCATTACGTCATCATTGTTATTACATAGTACAAGTGGGACCCATGATACCAATAACAAGATTTCACTATTAAGTGAGCATCCTGTGGAAGTATGTCAAGTATGTGGAATTATAGGTTGTTTAGGGTGCAACTTTTTTTGGCAAAATGCACCAGCGTGTGATGGTGCGGCTCAGCAAAAAGGTGGCGGCTGTGGTGGGCGCAAGAGGAAAAGACAATATAGAGGAGTAAGACAGCGGCAATGGGGCACGTGGGCGGCTGAGATAAGGGATCCTTGGAGGAAAGTGAGAGTGTGGTTGGGGACATTTGGTACAGCTGAACAAGCTGCTAGAGCTTATGATAGAGCCGCCATTCATTTTCGTGGTGAGAAAGCAAAAACTAATTTTCCCGAGAGTGATTACCGAGATCAGGCGGCGCCGCCAGTGAAAAGTAAGGGAGCACAAGAAGAATGCAACAAGATTAAACTCGATGTTGCATAAAAGTTCATTTAGGTTTTCGTTAGAAAAATGAATTTTAGCTCGTTGGTAGCATGTACGTAGTTAATACTGATTTGTAGTGTGTGTGTGTGTGTGTGTGTGTGTGTGTGTGTGTGTGTGTGTGTTATTAGGAATAGAAATCGATATTGGTTTGTAGCTTGAATAAAGTCACGCGGCTGTTTTATAGTACTCAAAAAATGAGTTGGTGAAGCAGTTTTTTGCCGCCTGTCCAAATAGGTGAAATAAAATGTTTGTTTACGGAAGTATTTATTTCATGAAAATGAGATTCGGAAAATTCGCATTAATCTGTTATATTTTGTTTGCATTTGTATGGAAGCTGTTGGTTGTTAAATGACAAAATCGGCAAAGTAAACAATTCAAGAAATGTGAGTTTGCCAGTATATTTGATCCAAGTCACTCAAATGGCTAGATAACTTAAAGTTGTGATTTTACTTTTATTCCTAAGATAATTGTGTTTTTAAGAAATATTCTTGGAAGTCTGATTTGTCTAATTAGGGTACTTACTCTCGATACTTTATCTACATAAAAAACTCATTATACTTAACAAAGTATCAGATAGTTATGTTGCTTCAATAACGCATTGTAAATGAATGCCAACCAATAAAGTATCAGATAGTTATGTTGCTTCAATAACCGCATTGTAAATGAATGCCAACCAACAAAGTCACGATTTAACTGGGTGGATATATCGCATACTAACATACGCATAAACACGCAATTGGCCAACAAATTAAACTCTTGGCTTACACTAGTCGCAGTTGCTATATTTTGGAAACAAATAATATAAAAAGCATATGTGAAAGTGAAACCGAATCATTAAAATTGAAGAATCATCGGCAAGCTAATTTTAGTCAAAAAAATGCTGTAGAAGTTAACAGGTCTTGATGCTCTAGTTAATAAAATTAAAACAAAGCTATAATTTTAACTAAGATTAATGTTTAAACTAAAGATTAATCTAGAATTTTATTTTTTTTATAATAGAAACAAATACAAATATAGAAATAAAATAAATATATAGTTGAAGAAGATGAGTTTGCGTAAAATGACCAAATTACCTTCACAAAACAATTTCAAGGGCGTAGAATGGATTCAACGTTCAATAAGCATAATGAGCTATACGAGAGTACATGAAGTATCTTTAGCTTTTACCGGTCAACTTAACCTTGCTCGTTACTTCCATAGTCGTTACATACTTCGTGTGCAAAGTTTGTTGCTATGACAAAGAAGAAGCCAGTGTATAGAAGAAGATATATATAAGTTAAAGTTATTTTATTTCAGCCAAGAAAAGAAAAACATATAGTTCATGTTGATTAAGGTGGTTTTTGTTTTTAAGAGGCTCTGAATCTGAATCTGAATCGCATATCTGAATCTGAATCTGATGCGTAAATGTCTGAATCTGACCGCATCTGAACGGAAAAAAAAAACTCATGTTTGAACTGCACATTTGCTTGCTCGTACTAAAATTTTTTTGGTTATTTTTCTGTCAACAAGAGGCATTAAGACACCCCTCTCAAGTCTAGACTATTAAGATCTTACTGCCTCTGACCTCGTCTGAACGGGAAAAAACAAAAAAACAAACGGTCTGAACGGCCAAAATGTCTGACCGCGTCTGAACGGTTCAGATTCAGAAGCTGTTAAGAGCCTCATTTTAAAAACAAACACAACCTAAATTTGTCTTGGAGTTAAGAGGTTTTGACGTAGCAACAAATAGTTCATGTGATTTAATTTGTCTTGCCTGTTTGGATATATACGTAATATTTATGTCTTTGAAAGGATATATACGCAACTATTAGTTTTTGTTAGATATATACGTAATTATAAGTTTTTGAAAGGATATATATGCAATTTTCAAAAAAAAAAAAGATTTGCAAAGTTAACGTGAACTTTAACTAATACATCATACATACGCTTGTATTTGAATCTCATATTCATGTTGAACTTCATGAACATTGACTATTATGTATGTCCTTGGCAAGTGAGTGGTAAACCACTCTTTAATGTATTATGGTCTACTTTTTTTTTTATGAATTTCATCGTCTTAATTTGAAAAGGCTTTTGTAGACAACAAAGAAAAGCAAAAAAAGAATTACAAACCACAACTGAACAGATTTTAACTAACATAAAAATAACTTTGTTTCGATGTTCCATCACAAGCTTGGTAAAAAATTGGAGGATGCTATATCTTGTATTTGATCTCGAAGTCCTCATATGGCACTCCCGTGAGCTGCAAATATGAATAAATTTTCTACGCGAAAGTATTTGTTGTTAGGATCTCAAGTAAAATCATTCATGAGGTTATGCATGTATCAGATCCTAACCTATAGAACCTAGACAAAAGATCAATATATAACTAATATTTGCCATATAACCAATGAATCAATCCTATCTATTCATTTTTTTTATCAAAATAAAAACAAAAATAAACTTTCACCATTTTTTTTAAAAATTAAATATATCGCCAACTGTTAATCATTACGCGAAAAAAAATCATACCATCGCGACGAGAATTAAATTATCTTTCTATAAATATGCATTGTTATATACTTTCGACGAACTTTTTTTTTGACGAACTTTTTTTTTTCAAAATTTCCGCCCAGAAAAATTACATGTGATTCGTTAAAATATAATCACATATGATTTTTACGAATCACATGTGATTTGAAAAAATCATATGTGATTCGTAATAATCATATGTGATTTGTAAAAATCAAATCACATGTGATTTTTCTCGGCGGAAATTTAAAAAAAAAATCTTCGAAAAAAAAGTTCGTCGAAAGTATATAACAATGCATATCTATTGAAAGATAATTTAATTATCGTCGCGATGGTTTATTTTTGTAGCTTGAAGATTTACCATTTGCAATATATGTTGTTTTAAAAAAATGTGAAAATTTGTTTTTTATTAATTTAGATAAGAAAAATGGAGGACTATAATTGGTTCATTGGTTTTATGGTAAATATGAGTTGTATATTAATCTCATCTCATAGAACCTATTGTCTAATAAAACAAAAATTTAGAAAGAGCTAAACTTTTTTATAGTCTGCTTATTACATCAATTTCTGCAAGTAAATTTAGAAAGAACTAATTTTTTGATAGTCACAAAACTCTTAAGGTTTACCTAGATTAGTTTCTTGTGTGAAAGGTAATATTATTACTATAGATTATTTATGGCTTTAAGTAATTTTGGTAAAGTTTGTACTTTCAAAAAAGATATGCTTTAACTATTTTTGGAAATTTTGTTTCTTGATTAAATCATATGGTAAGCAAGATTACTTAGACAACAAGCAACCGATTAGGTTTTACTATAATCTTATGATGTGTCGAAAATTAATACCCAGTTAGATAGGGTTACTTTATTTTTCGACCCATGTAAGTATTGGTGACCAAGTAGTGGGTTTCTATAAACCGATAAAGGTTCATTTTTTATTATTATTGGACGTTATATCTTCCAATTATGGAAACTAAGGTTTCAAAATATTAAAACATAACCAGAGTATTTTGGGAAACAAAATTTTAACTAATAAGGCTGTAGGACCGTAGAGGGGGGTGAATACGGTCTTTTCGCTTTTCGAAAGTTTAAAAAGTTTCAAACCTCAAAGAACAAGTTGTGGTTATACACCAACAAACACAACCACAAGCACAAGCAAAGTACATAAAGTAAGTAAAGAGACACCATGATATATACTGGTTCGGAATGAGGGGTTTATACCATCCGTACGTCCAGTTGCGAATCCACGATACTATACTATTCAGTAAGTATAATCCTTTCGGTGGACTACAAACTATTACAACTTCGCTCTACCGATATGCACAAAGATCGATGCTCACTAAGAAGAGCTACTCCCAAACGGTATTCCGCCCTCGAAAACCACCCTCAAGGACTCATGATTCTACTTAACCACAAAGACCACAAAGACTTCCCACTGGAAGTATAAAACCCCAACTAGATCCCCAATGATCTAGGCTTGGTCACTTCGACACAAGACTTCCCGTACAATCAAATCGAATAAATAATTGTTTGATTGTTTAATCAATTCCTAACCTAACCTAGAGACTCGTTTCTAGTATAAAGGGTAAAGATAAGAAGACCCTCGATATAATCACAAGAGTGGATTAGGTTCTTGTGATTCTTCCCTTGCAAACAAATGTGTTCTTTCAAATGATGTTTATGTGAAAGATCAAGAACACGAGATAGAATTAGAGGATTGAGAGAAAAGAAATAAGATAGAAAGAATAATGGCAAGGGATAACGAATACAAGAGGCAAGGGTGGGTATTTATAGGCCAAGACCCAAAATTAGAAAACATCGTCTGGCGCGCTGCTGGTGTGTCGGAGCGCCAGGAGGTCTGGTGTTTTCTCTTTTGGGTTTTGGTCTTTTAAATACCCAACCTTGCAAAACCCCCAATTGTACCTCACACATTTAAACCTTTACATTATTCACCCTAAAGGTATACCAACTAAAATAGCCATTTTGTAAAGTGTTTAAGTAAAACCAATTATCAAAGAGAGAAGATTAGAAGAGATAATTGGATAAGGGTAGTTTAGATATTCCTCACATGGCGTAGAAAAGAGAGAAAGAATATGCCATGGTATATTCATTTGCTTGGAAAGGAAGTGTGTATTTTAGAGATAAGGATGTGAGAGGGAAGTGAGAGAGTGATGTTGGGTTAGAAGTAACCATGGTTGGGTAATAAGAGAGAGCATAGTTGAGTTAAGAAGATTATTTAAAGGAATATGCTTTGCTTGGAGGCAAAGGGGAGATGAGTTTGGATGAATTTGGAGATGATGTGATGGAAGGGAGCCTTGGTTTGAAAATCAAATATGAATTTGAATGTTGGATTGTGAGAGAGAATTCCCCATGTGGTGAATTGAATGTGTGAGTTGGATTGGATGTGATATGGATGTGATGGGGAGCCTAAGGTGAGAATTCAAATTTGAATTGAGAGAGTGAAAGAGGTTGTATGTGAGGGAGTGAGTTGTATGTGCGTAAGAGTGAGTTGGATAAAGATGGGATGTTGAGGTGATGGGGAGCCTTTGGCTTGGATTCAAGTTTGAAATTTGAATGTTGAAGAGAAGGAGGTGGTTTGTGGTAAGGTTTATTTATGTTTGAAATGAAGGGTTGGATGAAGAAGATGATGAGGTAGTGAATCCTAGTTGTTGGATTGGAATTTTGAGAAGGGAATGTTTGGAAATTTGGTGCAGGAATGTAGGGGACAAGAAGTACATGCAAGTATAAGGAATATTAGGGAATTATAACAACCCACAAAATCTCATCACTAGCATTCACACCATAAATACCTATATCAGGTATTTTACAGGTAAATTTTTGCTTTTTATGTGTATTCACTACTTGCATGACTCTCTAGACCTGCTCACGTATCCACACAAGCCAAATATCTCTACATTCACATCCTATAAACTCTTGGTATGTCAAGCATAAGATCATAACAACACCACAATAAGTAATCTATCAATCTAACACACTAAACTCATCACAAAACCCTAATAAACCCTAATTAAACCCTAATCAGGTCTATGTGTTTACAAAACCCAAATTGCTTATCTAAACTAGTTTGAAAGTGTTCAAGGATTATGTATGAGTTACCTTAGGAACAATAGGATATATTAACACCCTTAGACTCTAGTACAACCCTTAGAGCTTAGGTACAAGTCTCTTAAGCACAAAACCATAACTAAGTTATAACTTCCCGGAAACTAGGTTAAACCTTCCACTGGTACAAAAAGTTCTATCAGTCACGCCCAAAATGCGTGACGATATGCATATAGTCACACACGTTTTTTTCGTCGTGTGTCACCAAAAATCCCGCCACCGTAGGTGGCATATGGTGACGTTGTTGAGTTCGTTGCCTTTTCCATCGAAAAAGAGTGACCAAAACCCCGAATATGTGTGACAAATTAGGCACAAGTTTTGTTGGATTAGTCATTATCCGTGACCGTAAATACCTTATAGTCACACGAATATTTTTTGAGAGTAACTATTGTTTGTCCTTTGGCCACATAAATATATAACATATGTGACATTTGAGATGAGTCTTTATAGTAAACGTGTATTATGTGTGACTATTTCCAGTTCTTTGGCCACATGACACTACAACAAATCTGGTTTTATAGGACGCCGAATAGTGTCCTATAAGGTTATTTTATAGGACCTTTTGCATAATAGGACCAATGATATAAGTGTCACATATAAAGGCGTTGTATAAAGTGTTAAAAATATTAGGACACTTATAAGCATCCTAATAAGTGCCAATATTATGAAACAAAAAAAATAGTCTCGTAAAACGTTTTGTACGACGCCGGTTGTGTCCTAATAGAAAAGGTAATAGGACGCTTTAAAGTGTTCTAAAATATGCTAACCTTCTATCACGTGTTGAGATGCATTCATGCGTCCTAAAAAGTGTTTTCTTAAGACAAATTGTGTGTTGCATTAACTCTCACTACAAACCAATAGGGCTAACGTGACGGTAGGAATTGGTTGTAAATCCGTTGCAAATGGTCATTTGCAACAGATTGTTACCATTGCATAAATGCTTCATGGAAATTTTTTGCTACGGAATTGCAATGGCCAATAAATCTTTGTAACAGATTTGCAATAACATAAACTTGCAACCAAATTCCAACGATATAAATTTGCAGACTTTGTAGAAACAAAGAATCCATTGTATAATTAATAGCATTATATTGCTAATTTTATTGTATTACTATTACAATCAAACCCATATTAAAAAAAAATCTAATAGTAAATTACACTAACTGCAACAAAAAATTTATAAGTATTTCTCTAGCTAGTTCAAAAGCTTTCTTTCACATCCAAGGAAGGCTAGTACTTGAGAACGCCTATGGTGTCATTCCCCGATATACATTGGTTGGTATCTTTACTTCTCCACGATAACACACAAGCAACTGCGTAAAATAAACACCGTTATGTTAGAGCAACAGACATCAATTTACTTATACATGTGATGCTGTTGAATGTTGATAAAGGGCTGCCACAATGTTGCTGCACAAAAAAGTGACAGAGCATGTTGTATTTTTACTACTTCACTAATAGAGAATTAATAAGTTTCATCGTAGTTCTAACTCTCGTATAGTTTAGTACTTACATATTATATCAAAGTTTGATAGAACAAAAACTAAGTATGTTGGGCGCTACAAATGGAGGTAAACATACCTGGTCGTTGCCATTTCAAGCATCTTATGGTCGGATACATTTGATGGGGACTTTTTACCTTTTATCCGCTCACTGAAATCCAATAACATACCGCAAAAAGGAGTTGTAAACGGTATTAAATATAACATTGCCGGTCCGCTTTTAAAACATCACATTAAACCCAATAAAGCATTGTTCCCCTTCATCTATACTACATATAATACACAAATGAATCTCTCTCCAAAAATTTCAAATGTACAAAAAATTATGCAATGTTTACAACACTTTAAAGCAAGGAATCTTCATAATTACAACAAGTAAAGCATTGTGTACAAGCAAAACATGCATGACACGAAATTAAGACCAAAATACATAAATACATACATTAAATAGCCTTTAAAACACCCCTAAACCTAAAGTTACAATGATTTAAAGCATTGTGTACAAGCAAAACATGCACGACACGAAATTCAGACCGAAATACAGAAATATATACATTAAATAGCCTTTAAAACACCCCTACACCTAAATTTACAATGATTTAAACCTAAAGTACAACCCTCTATGAACACCCTCTATGAACATCTATTAGAAGCTTGACTTCGAAAACACAAAAGAAAACCTCATCATCGATCTATTAGAAGCTTGACTTATTTAAAGCGCTTATGGGGTGTTTGGGATTGCAGTGTTTGGGAAAGAAAATAAAAGGCTTGATTATTTGCGTTTCAGAAGCATCAAAACACGGTTTTGGAAAAGCAGATCCATACATGCTTTTTCAGAACGTGATTTTCCTTTCTTTGCCAATTTACCGAACTGCCCGCATCCATCTTCTTCTTTGTTCATATTAATTTAACTTTTTGCATTTCTTGTTCACCTATCTGAATATTTTGTTAGTGTGAGAAATAGATATTTTGAGAAAGACGAAAAGAGGCGGAGGCAGAACAAAAAGATGTAACCCTGATTTTAACTTCATATACTTCGTTATATCAGTATAAGCCCAGTAACAATAGATAGATTCTATAGGTCTATGTTGTAAAGCCCATTAAGTAACAAAAATATAACTCACTATAATTTCTTTTATAAATTGTAAAGCCCATTAAAGCCCATTAAGTTCAATTCCTACTAGGTGCAAACAACCTTAAGTGGCCACGCCAACCTCCTGAAAAGGGAGGGCTTCACCTGGTTTGAGTCTGTGTGGTGGTGGGTTCAATCCCCGTGGATTAGTCGGCCAAAAAGGTCAGAAACCATGGTTATCAAAAAAAAAAAAAAAAAAAAGTCTTAGAAGTTTAGTTATAGAAAGTTAAGTTTGATTAATTCAATAATATATAATAATTTCCTTTTTGTTAATTTTACAAGGTAATTATTTATTAATTTGATTTGTCAAACACTATGAAAACTTATTATTTGATTATTACGTTATCAAACATCATAATTAAATCCAAACACTATGTTTTATAATCACGTTTTATAACAGCTAATTATCTAATTATGCGTTTTCAAAACTCATAATCAGTTTTCAATAAGCATTCACAAACACCCCCTTAAAACATGAGGATAAAAACATAACATACGCAACTTAAAAGACCAGCATGGTTAAAATTACTCAAATATAAAATTCTCACAATCTATAAAGTTGTTGTAACGAAAAACATAAAATTAAAAGATATTTATCGCCGAAAATTTTATTACAGGGTACCCGCCGCCGCATCGCGCGGGTACCCTGCTAGTATAAATATATAACGATGATTTAATTTGCATCAGATCAGACTTATACATACACATAGATAGCTAAAAAGTGTGCATATTCTACTTCAAAGATATATTAGTAGAATCAGATAACAACTTAATAGTACCTTTATGCTACAAGTTATTTATATATTTAATCCATAAACATGATTTTGTAAATAGAATATCAAAATCATTTTGAATTTTAATGGCTTACTCATCAATGTCATAGGACCTGTAAGTAGAGCACATAAATCTCACTTAAAGCCCAAGCCTCTTTCGATGTACCTACAAATTAAATAGATCAATCATGTATAAAGAAGTATTGTTCACATGTAAATAGACTTGGTAAACAATGTTACTGCATATAGCTTCTTCCCCAAACTCGAATCTGCTCAAGATCACAAATTTGAAGAAGTAATATAAAAAGTTAACCACGAAATAAGTACAAAACAGACATTAAGATCTAAGATCTAAGAAAATCGAAACCTAGGCCTAGTTTCAATCCTAGTTTCGGGTTTTACAAATTGACTTGTGGGGTCTGAAAGTATGTTGAATTGAGTAGCATGATATATCATAACACAATAATCACGTAATANTTATTTTGCTTATTTCTTAGCTTATTGCAATCTTTCCTTTATTGCTTTTCATCTTATTCAAGCTTCTTTACTTCTATCTTGATCACAATAAGCTCATATAAGTCTTGCACCACCTTTGCATGAAAAGAGATTTTCGTGCCTTATGAATATGACTTGAGCTTATTTGGGTTTTGCTAGCTTGTAAAAGCTTGTTTTACGTTTTACTTTAGCTTATTTAAGAGTTTACAAATCGTTGTTTTGGCTTTTCAATCTTTCTTTTGTGTTTAAACAAGCTTTTTAGTTACAAGCCCTAGAAATATGTTTAGCTTATTTTGAATTCGTTGAGCTTCTATAGCTTATTTTGGTTGTTTGTTTTGCTTAATATTGAGTCTAAATAAGTTTCTTATAAGTTTCCATAAAGTTCTTACGTAAAATATTTCATTTTCCTTTAAAACTAAAAATAGCGAGTATAAGATTTAGGGTCTAGCGAGTAGGGATTTAGGGTCTAGCGAGTATGGTTCCAGCGAGTATGGTCCTTTATTCCAGCGAGTATGCTTAATTGGCTAGCGAGTTTCAACACTTGGCTAGCGAGTATCATTTTGTTTTCCAGCGAGTTTGGTGCTTTTGCATAGGTTAGCGAGTATGGTCTTAGGTTAGCGAGTATGGTCTTAAGCTAGCGAGTTTCATCTTTACATCTAGCGAGTATGGTCCTAGGTAGCGAGTATCATTTCTAGCGAGTATGGTGTCATAGATAGCGAGTATGGTTTCCATGTTCTAGCGAGTATGAGCTTTTTGTTCTATAGCGAGTATCACAATTTTTTTTAGATAGCGAGTTTGAGTTTTTATGGTTAGCGAGTTTGAGTTTTTATTCACTTTAGTTTTCGAGTCTTAGTTTTTCTTGTATCGTGTATTGTTTGTTCCTTAAGCCGAGCTAGGCTTATTTGCACTCCATCGTTTATCGAGTGGAGTTTTCTTTATTTCATTTCGTACCGTTACTCTGTCGAATTTTCTTTTAAATCTTTTAACTTAGTTTATTTTTATTTTCATTTCTTTTATTTTCTTTTAAACGTTTTCTTTTCTTTTCTTTCATTAATTAAATTTAAAAATCCAAAAACATTTTCTTTCTTTCTTTCTTATTTCATTTTCTTTACGTTTTATTCAACTTATGCTTTCTTTTATCGTTCAATTTATTTCTCATTATCTTGTTTTTATTTCATTTAAGTTTTAAACACTCTTTAGTAGTATAACTAAAACCAAATCACTTCTTTTAAACCAATTCACTTCACATAACTCACGACTCGAGTGACTAGATCCATTTCAACCCTCGTTGGGACTACGACCCGTGGTTTACAAGCTTCACCGCTTAGTTTTCCGCGATCAGGAACACAAAAATCTTCTACACTAAGTGTCTTGCATCATTGGACACTAAGTGTAAAATTATCGAGTCCTTCGCAGATCTTAGCAATCTGCCTTGAACTTTTATGAGGGATTTACTTAGGTATTTCTCGAATGATTGAACGGAAATCCTGCTAGGGTCAACATCAAATAGCCCTGACAGTAGGTCACTTCGGTGATTCCTTGTAGATTACGCTTAGTGTGTTCGATGGTTTCAAACGGTCTACAGTCGTGGGGTGATCTCCAGCGACTCACCTAATCGTGGGTGTGCGTATGCATGTCTGTGTAAGCCCTCTAGGGGGTATCCGATTAGGAACGGCCTTGGTAAGGATTAGAAGGAGTCTTTACACTATGCTATTGACAAATTCTAACTCCAAACCTGTAAGTACCGGATGTTTTATTGCTAACTGTTTCATTTCAGGTACAACAACCATGCTGAACACCGGCTTCCACATGCTCATACTTACATCTCGGAAAGCTCTCATGAAAGATCGAAGCAACATGAATGCCAAAAGTAGATTCCATGCCAAAAGAATCTACAAAGTGATAAAGACAAACGATCTTAAGTGCAACACCGTCTAAAGAAGGATTCTACGTCAACACAAAGAATCTTCACATATGAAAAGAGAGCTCCTCACTTATGAAAATTTCAACCGTCAAAGATATATGAGCATGTCGGAATGATGCAGATCCACTGGAGTCAAAGAATGTGACGAATGGCAGTATACTACATCAGATTGATCACTATCACATCAACGATAAAGAACAATGAACACCCATTCTATCTGGGAAGATTGTTAAGAACTAAGAACGATGAATCATTTCTACATAATCATCTTTGAGGACGTCTAAAGCCATGAACGCCACAACAAAAGTCAAAGTACCAAGACGTCCAGCAACCTCAAATGACCGTGACTGAACATCACTTCTTCAACAACCGATCCTTAGGGGGAGATTGTTAGAACCTAAGTTTTCTCCATTTTAGTCAAGTCTCAGTTATTTCAACATTTGTGATAGGTTGCTATGATTATTGATTATGTAAACATTTAGGATGAGTCCAATACTCGTCCAATGGGCCTTAAAGCCCAACGTCTAGAATAAGGAAGGAGAAAGGGAGTGTTGTCCTAGCTCCTCTCCTATAAATAGGATACTCATGTTATCTTATTTCTTGTTGGTTATTTCAATATCATAAGGAAACTCTTGCACTTTTATTCTTCATATTTGATCTAATCAACCAAACTCTATTTCTCATCTTATTTCTATCAAATCTATACTTGTGTTTATAATATGGTGACCTAACATATCCCGATATAATTGGAGCTCCCCCTTGACGTATACTCCCCCTCGTTGTGAGGTTATAAGAAGAATCGAGATATGGAATTCTTGCAAAAAATATTTAGTGGACAAGCAATATACATATATATAGCATGCAAGAAGAGGAAGAAAAACTAGAAGTAATCATAGATACTAGCAAGTTAATACATCAATTTGCAAGATAATACATCAACAAGAAGTGCAAGGAACAAATGCCATGAAGGCTTACAAGCATACTTAAAAA
>LBNU01038072.1:8777-37903 GCA_014162995.1 Artemisia annua | reverse complement strand
GATTCATACAACCCCTCATGGAGAAATCACCCAAACCTTAGGTGGAAGCAAAACCAAAACATGCCCCAAAACAATTCTTCCAACCCACCTAATCGTTTCCAATCAAGCGGTTCATCCCCAAACCGTACTTTCAATAACAATATTTCCAACAACTATGGTAGTACCAATCATCTTGAAGGATTGATGTCCAAATTTATGGCATCTCAAGACGCTCGAATAGCTAGGTTCGAATCCGAATTTAACCAACAACAAGTGGAGATGACCAATAAAATTGACAACTTATTGAAAGCCCTCAATAACCAAGTGTTATCACCTCCACATAAGGACGCTAGGAACACAAATAGCGGACCCCAAGTCAAATACCCTTCTTCATCCAAACATGTCCACTTCGTCAACGTTGTCACTATTAAGCCAATCGATAGGAATATGGAAGAAAGTGATAAGGATGAGGTTAGACTAGAAATTGAACCTAAGGATGAGGTTAAGGAAGTCGAGGTTGATAAGGAAGTTAAGAAAAGCGAAGTAGAGGAAGTAGATGAGGTAGAGAACTACTTAGATAGGTTACCCACCAAGGAAGAACGAGCATACCATAAGGATTTATTTGATGACCCCGAGACACCAAATTTCCTAGGTAATCCAATCATCAAAGCGGGTAACCCATCCAATATCAACATACCATGCAACATTGGGCATGTGCATGTGTGGAAAGCCTACATTGACCCTAAATCCCCCATAAACATCATGACTAGGATCCATTACAATTGGATAATGAAAAGGCAACTTGGACCTAGGATATTTCCTAACAAGGGTTGGATTAGTAACTTCGTAGGAAGAGTGAAAGGATTACATGTGTATGTAGGAAACTTCACCTATATCACCGACTCTGTGATTGTAGAGGATATTCGCCCGGTAATAGATGGTTGTTTAACTCAAGTTGTATTTGGAAAACCGTTTGTTGAGGCCTCTAAAATGGATTATGACCCATCCCTAGGGAAAGTTAGATTCAAGGATGATACCGATGAGATAGCCTACCAAATGCCCTATAAGATAGAACAATACCGGCTTCTATCAAACCTTGAGAAAGAGCATAAGCAAGTGGTACTATAGGAATAATGAGGATAGACGTAGAGGAGTAGACTATGTTATGAGTAGAATATTTGGTTTCTACAAAGAGTGCTTGCAACTAGGTCCGGAATATAAGACTACATAAGAAGATGACCTAGACACCGTGACCAATGACGGAGTCACGTAATGTACGGTGACTTTGAGTCTAGCTACAAGACTCGTTAATAAAGAAAAGCGCTTCTTGGGAGGCAACCCAAGCTTTATTTGTTTGTTTTGTTTTTTTGTTTGTTTAATTTTATTTGCTTCCGTATGTATGTTCTATTTTTATCGTTATTGATTCATGCTTCAAACTAAATTGTGAAAATGCTTTATTTTGTTTTTAACTTCGTCTTAACTACATATAAAGGTATTTTGCAAAAGATAAGTGTAAGGGAAATCTAAATCGGTTTATTAGAACGATGCATGAATCATAACAATATTAAATTAGCATACATATTAGTACTTGTTTGAGTCAAATGTTTGTATCGAGTCATAATGATGTTTTGCAGGATTTCCAGGAATTAAGAATTGAGTTTTTCTAGAAATTTTCCAGAAACTTAACATGAAGAATCTGTCAGATCACTTCTGACGGCTTCAGGCTCCAACCTGACGGCGCCAGGTGTAATTTTCTGGAATTTTTGAAAAGTTTTGTTTTTCTTCCGGAATTATAAAATGCTTTATTAAATCTCTAACTTATAAACTCCAGGAATCTGCAAAATATTCATTCCACAAGCATTATATCCTTATACAGATTTATTCCGCCGATGTTATGCAGGTTTTCGTGTTTGTTTTCTCAAATTTAACAGGTTATTTTGGACNTAAGAATTGAGTTTTTCTAGAAATTTTCCAGAAACTTAACATGAAGAATCTGTCAGATCACTTCTGACGGCTTCAGGCTCCAACCTGACGGCGCCAGGTGTAATTTTCTGGAATTTTTGAAAAGTTTTGTTTTTCTTCCGGAATTATAAAATGCTTTATTAAATCTCTAACTTATAAACTCCAGGAATCTGCAAAATATTCATTCCACAAGCATTATATCCTTATACAGATTTATTCCGCCGATGTTATGCAGGTTTTCGTGTTTGTTTTCTCAAATTTAACAGGTTATTTTGGACAAGGAGGTGTATGTTGAATCAAGCTTTTGGCAATGCTTTAATCTTGGAGCTTCTACATTCTCTTGGAAGAAGATCTAACCATGTTACCACTTTATCCACCGAGCGAATCAGGGGAGTATTTGATTTCATTCTTTTACCTTATTTACTTTTACATCTTATTATTTGAACATTGGGGACAATGTTCATCTTAAGTGTAAGGGGGTAAATTACGATTCCTTAGAGAATGCAATTACGCTTGATTTTTGTTTGTTTAATGGTAGGTGTGTAATAAAACTGAGAGAAATACCTGTTTGGGCAATTTTAGTGCCAAATTTAAATTTTTTTACAACATTTAGTAGTGAAACTTTGGTCTTAATAAGCGTCTCATGGATAGGAGTTATATGACTAGCACAAAACCGTACCACTAAAAAATTTTCCACCCCAAATATATGAGGTTCGCCCCTAAAATTGGTAGGAAAAGCATTTATGCTATGATGTGAGTACCGGTAGCACTTAGATTCTAGAACTTGCATTAGGACCATTCCGAGGCCACAAGTGAGACTAAATTCGTGTAGTTAGATTTACTACATGATAAGAGGCATTAGGATTAACCCATTGTTTTACACCTGTGTTTTTGTTATAATTACTTTGGCTACATTGGTCAAGTAATTCTCCCACACCCTTGCGTTGTACCCATTTTTGGTACACGATACCCCTAGTACACCCTACAGAGCCTATCCTTTTCGTTTCTAACTTTAAGCATTTTACTTAAAGGAAGAATTTGTTACAACCCACTTAAATGTACACCCAAATCGCCTTAGCCTACCTTGTATACACTAATCTTTAGTGCATTATTGTGACAACATTTGTTTAAACCCTTAGTTAATTATCTAATTGATTACATGGTTGCTAAGTCGAGTCATATCTTGTACACATTGTTTTGGGACGATTGGGACTCATGGGTAAAGTACTAGTGTAATGGAGTAATGGGGAAGAACATCATTATTACCCCCATATGTGCTAAATATTTTAAAAGTACTCAAAATGTTTCAATTATCTTAATTCGAGTCATTAGAATAGTTATTTGTAAAGTATGTAAAAGTTCAAGTGTAAGGGGAGAACCGAGGCCCCTATGATGTATTATTTTGGATGGTAGGGCAAGAGTGTATAAAAAAAAAATCGAAAAATCAAGAAAAAGAAAAAAAAAATGAGAAAAAGAAAAGTAGAAAAAACATAGGGACTACCATACCGTTTCCTTTTATGCTTTATTAGTTTTTGATTAGCTTAAGTCGAGTCTAGTCTTGGCTTAGCAACGCCATATTGTACATGTAATTAATCAAGATCTTTAACTCGCCACCAGTAAAATATCCCTTATCCAACAAACCCGTGTTTATCATATCCCTACACCTCACGTTACAACCCTTTGGAAAGCCCTCTTTGATAGTTTATCTTAGGTGCTTACGCCTAGTGGAGAAGGTTTTTGATCCTTTCCTAAGCCTATGGTAATCTATTTGCTATGACAGGTAGAGAGAGATATTATTCATTTTCATTTGTGAGATATACTTTTATGACACCTGATAGATGTGAGTATCTAAACACTACTTGTGAGGTGCTAGTATGTAATCTCCGTGCTTATTATGATTAAAGGGGACCGACCATTTGTTGTAATTATTTTTATATTAGTGTTAAATGACCCCTAACTTGTATTTTGATTAGAATAAAAGCGCATTTGCTTGAGGACAAGCAAAACTCAAGTGTAAGGGTATTTGATGAGGCGAAAAGTGTACCGCTTTTGGGAGGTCATTTAAGCCCTAAATCGTAATTATTTGATCAAATATTACCCTAAATCGTTCCCTTTGTCATTTTAGGTACTTTGGAGAAGAAATCTGGAAAAGGAAGCATATTGGACATTTTTGGAGCATAAAAGTGAAGAAAACGACAAAGTCTCTAATTCTGCTGGAACAGTACCCATGACGGCGTCAAGACTTCGGAGGTGACGCCGTCAAGCTAGACAAACGGAGGTGGATGTGAAGATTGTCCTTGATAAGCCAGAATGGAATTTTGGAACTTAAAGGGGGACGGCGTCAAAAGGCCGTCAGGAAACCCTAACACAGCGAGGTGACGGCGTTACAACCCAAAGATTGACGCCGTCAGATCTGTTTTCCTATATATATTTTCGCAATTTTCATTCATTGTGTGGAACTTTTTAGAGAGGAACCCTAATACGAATTTTAGCAGCTTTTTCAAGGTTTTTCACCTTGAGATCTTCCATGTTACATTGAAGATAAGTTATCAATTAATCATTCAATATGTCTATGTGTTGTTTGATTCTATCTTGTTCTTGTCTTTTGTTTAACATGCTAGGCTAGGTTTTCTTTGTGTTTGCTTAGATCTAATGAAACCTAACTATTAATTATTGATTGAATGGTGTGTTATTAATTGTATTGGATGAATGTTTATCGATGTTAGGCTTAAGAAAACTGGCTAACCTCCTATACGGTAACTTGCTTGAACGTCTTAAGAAACATGATCGGATGTGTACTACGATTATATGGTTGTATTTAATGCATGAGCGAATTCTAGTGATCCCATGTTAGGAGCTTTTAGTCGGCTCGACATAGGAGTGAAGTAGGAGCTTATAGAGTTGGGGAAGTTCGTACACACCCCCACGACTGGTATTAAGGAATGCAACCCGTCATCCACGCAATTATAACACACTAATCAACCGGTAAAAGATAGTTACGGAGTAATGAAATCTAAGTAAACACACTTCTCTCCATATAAGTTTTCACAACCATTTTATTTTCGTTTATTTATTTTATTTGCATTTGTAGTTATTTGGGTTAGTTGACTAGCAACTAATTCCGCCCACTCCCTCAAACCCGAGATAATTTTACTTGCTTTCCTAAAAACTTAAAATAGAAAAAGAATCTTCCCTCACCCTTAGACCTATTAGAGTAGCTTTTCAATCCTAACGACACTATTCCCCAAGAGAACGATCAATCCCCCAGTACTTGCCACTACACTATACTACATCGGTCAGGTACACTGCCTGGTGGGGATTGCAAGCCTCTTAAGATCCCTTGAGAGGTAAAACCTATTGTAAGGTCGCAAAACCATGCATCAGGTCCTCTAGACAAAGATCTTCAAGAACCAAGGCAAAATGTACAAATCCAAGATAATCTTATGATAAAGCCTATTCGTAGAGAAAAGAGCGCCGAGCTTTAGTCTCAAGTGCGCCGGTTACGGGGGCAAATATAATCCTACACAATCTAAGTCAAATCAAGAAAAGTGCGCCGATCTTATATCTCAAGCACGCCGGCCTTCAGCTCTATTAATGACCCTTTGGCTCCAAGAAATCTCTTGAAGGCCGCTGCTGTTTATCTCCTAGATCGCCGACAACACGCCGGCCTTTTCCTCAATTGCGGCGTATTTCAGTGCCTGGCCAGTCAACTTCTGCCTATAAATAGAGCCTCATTTCGCCTCATTTTCATACCAACACTACTCCTAACAACCAACAAAGCCCAGATAATAATTCATCTCGTGTTCCAATCATTGGGGTGATAGAAATAAAGTCAAAGCTCTAAAAACATTGAAATACTTCTCGATATTAACTGTGGTGATTGCTGGTGACGGTAGTTTCTTCATTACATTAATTCAGAACGTATGTTGATCATTTCATATGATATTACCACTGTAAGCATGTTTGTTAAAGCCATGTTAGGCTAAACTCTTTATGTTTTATTACTTCAAAAGGTCCATGTGACCTTTATACGTGACCAAAGGTATGTCAAAAGGGACATGTTTGAGTGTTAGTCGAGTATAAAGTATAAGGGTGACGTTTGTTAAATGACGTCGTGTATTTGGAGGATCCAAAACGGAATGTAACGTGACCAAATAAATAAATGGAACGTTTAGGATAATGAGAAGTAAGGGAACTCTTTTAGGCTCTAGGGATTATTAGTGAGTGTGTCAATGTCAAATTCCAACACTTAGGTGCGTTTGAGATGTAGATTGAACGTGGTTAGCTTTGGTGTTTGATTTATATCCAAACGTACGTTTAATATTTATATCTTGGGTGTTCTTGATTACTCGCCATGTGATAAAATGACCCATGTAATTTATCCCATAGCTTGTGTGTCGAATTTCCATGTAAAAGGTTCAAAGTAAACGAGTGTACACGTATTCGTAATACATATATGTTATAGTTTTGGGCTTTAGCATTGGGCTTATGTAATAGTTGGCCCATTTAAGTTTTAATATGATCCGTGTGGTTTGTTTTGGGCTAGCTTTCATGGGCTAGTGTTTGTGGGGGCCCAATGAGTGTGAAATAGTTCACATTGGCAATGTGGGGTCCACTGAGATGTAATTCTCATATGTGGGTATTGCAAAGTGTTGCACTTGTGATCAAAACTGATCCATAGTTACGTTGTGCCTCGTCCAGGTCATTGTGGGTTGCGTGTGAGCTCATTCATCGTAAGTGTGAATCACATAGCACATAATGATTCAGAGTTGCCTAGTGTAAACAAAAGTTTAAAATTTTGCCTAAAAATGGGTGTATGAACAGTAATACTTAATTACTTCATTATTAGTGGTTGTTAATAACTGAGGTTTTTCACAGGATATTACACTCTTCCTCCCACTCCCAACAGGCCTTCCCCTCTTCTTTTTTGGTGACATTGTACTTGGATTATCGATTAGTATAGAAAAACCTACTTTTTTCTGGGCCTTCCCCTCCCTCTTTTTTTCTCTTCAACTGCAACTACATCATTGGCAGTTCCGCTACCACTTCCAAGGCTAGGAATAGATAGCGCACCACTACCACCTATGTTTGGTTCGTTGAAAGTTTTGTTCCACATCCATTGAAGAATAACTTCTATCATATCCTTCCTTACGTTTTCATACAAACCATACCTGGCAATTACTTCATTACCAAATGTATCCAAAACTTCCTCAAACACTTGATAATAAAACTTTCCCCCAAGACTTTTTCGATGATTCCTCGCCCCCAATCAACACAGACTTTCCCTTATCATTGTTTGCCATACCCGGGTTTGATTGTGTTTTTTATTTATTTTTTATTTTTTTGTTTTTTTAAACCTAAGGTGACTATTGATTATCACTTTGAAATGAACAATGGGGTTGGTTTGGCAGTTAATGTTTGATGAAAAAGCCTACTCTAGTAATCCTCTTGCTTTAATGAAGTTTATTTAGATTTGCAAATATAGTCCTTGAAGTATAATTGGCGGGTATTAATCTAGATTTGCAATTTACCCCTTTACAAAAATTGCAGCAGCATTAACAGAAAACATGCAGCAGCATAAACTATAACTAGCAGTCTTTACCTGCAGCAGTAACACACTTGGGAAGTTTAATCTTGAAATCCTACAACAGTTGTAATTCCTAAAGCAGCCTTAACCATACATTTGCCCCACTTTGGCTGTTGTGGGTGATGGTTGAATGGCTTTGGTGAGGAGATGATATGGAAATGTATGGTGCATAAAAATTAACACATAACATTTTGGAAGAACAAAATTGGGAACATCAAAATAAAAATTATCAAGTAAATTGAAACAAAACTGGGAACATCAAGAAAACAATCATCAACTAAATTTGCTTCAAATGATAAGGAAATAATATTTAATTAACTAATAAAGATCAATTACAATAAGAAAATTAATCCGAAAGATATGACAAATGCAAGTTACCATAAGTGAATGTTTCTAAACATTCATCTTCTGAATCTTCGTCAACCTTTTTATCCTTATTCTATTTTTTTCTCTAATCTCCTAACTGCGTTCACTTCTTTCCAATGTTCGGCAGCCACCTCTTTAGCACGCTTTGCTCGTGCCTCCGCCCTTTCTTTATCCTCCTTCTCTTTTTCCTCCTTTTCTTTTTTCTCATATACGGCTTCCTCCTTTTCTTTTTTTTAGATGTTTCCACAGCTTCAACTTGTGGTGCAACATCTTCCGTATGTTGTTTCCTGTAATGTTGAATGAATAAATCAAATGGATATAGAAACATAGACAAAAAAATTTAACATAAATGAAACTGTATCTTACTTGAGTTTGGGTGCTTCATTGTTTTGTGTTAGTGCCTCTTCCTCATCTCTGGCTCGTTTGTCACCGGACGACATTATACGATTTAATTTAGATTTTTATGGATGAGAAATGCAGAGTTTAGATGCAAAAAGGATGAAAAAGCTTGATGATTTAAGATGGGTATGTAACAGGATTTTTATATAAACAAAAAATGGGGAAACCGAAGAGTTAGTATTAAATTTTATAAGCATTATAGGTTAGCGTGTGCAGTTTTGCATAATTGTGTTCATATTTCCAAGAATAACAATCATTCAAAGAATAAATCACATCTACATTTGAATTAAAGCATAATACATTAATATATTCTTAAGACATATTAATAAAACCATATCATAGATAGAGTTACTTAAACATATTACATAAATATAGATGTTCATCAAACATAAAGCATAAACTAATATAAATACAATCATATCATAGAGGTACTTAACATATTACATAAACATACTTAGAACTGAAATTAATACAACCATAACATAACTAGAACAGGTTTCATGGTTTTTTGACTCTTTCCTCCATGAGTAGCACGATTAAGTTGTTAATCGATGTCCACATAGAGCGAGCCTCTTCCTTAAACACGCGTAGTTCCTCACGACCCTAAAATGTATTTTTGCAACATTGACATTTAGAGGCGTGTGGTTCTGGCGTTGGTGGAAGTGGTTTTTCAGGGTCTGCGGAGAAATACCATGCTTGAGAGCCTCCAACTTTCAATGGGTAATGGACCGCATGGTTGTGACTGTTTGTTGCTAACTTTCTGGATTGTGCATCCATGATGAGCTGAGAGTTTCAATGAGTTTGATGATATAAGATGGGTAGGTTTGTGATAAATTTTGAGAAATAAATGAAGCAAGTGATATGAGTTGGTTAGTGTGTAAATGTGCTAAGTTATTACACAAAGAAAGTCAAACGAGTTGTCAAGTTGCGTGACCCTATGTTTGACTACACAAAAATACATTCAAACTAGGTTAGAAATAGTGTGTCTTAACGTTAAAATTGTTTTTATTAAAAAAGTAGAAATCTTATTCCATGGTTGATCATTTATCTATATAATTTGCATACAAATTACATACTTTGTAGGCTAACAAAGATAAACCATTGTTAAATAAGTATGCAGACATAAGCAAAGAAGTAAGCAAATAATATGAAAAATAACAAATTTAACCAAACGAAGTTGCATTAGTCATAGGATACAAATGATAAACCATTGTTAAGACAACTACCATCCAAATACATAGTTATTTAGCAACAACCTATTACCACCAAAATCAAAAGTTAGGAGGAAAGGTTTCATTTTTGGTTGGCTTGTTCCTTCATGAGCTCCACAAGGTACTTGTGAATGCTTGTCCACATGAAGCGGGCCTCTTCCTTAAACACACGTAGTTCCTCACGAAGCTGAAATGTATTTTGGCAACACTGACAATAAGAGAAATGTGGTTCTGGCATTGCTGCAATTGGTGGTTCAGGGAGACGGGTGTGATAATCAAGAGAAGACCCCTTTACGGTTCTTTTGAAACCATATAGGCGTGTTTGTGATTCTCTAGATTGTGCATTGGGGTATATTTTTGGGTTTGAAGATTGGGCATCCATGGTGACTAAATTTGATGACCAATGTTTAAGAGATGAGAGTTGTGGTGTAATTGTGGTGTAATAAATATAAAGGGAGAGACCATTGACTATTGAATGGGCAGGTTTGTGGTTCGTGTGTGAGAAGTTAATGAAGGCACTGACAATGCTAATTGATTGGGTAGGTTACTAGGTTTCTATATTTTTTGACTTTTAAAAATCAACAAGGGTAAATTTGCATGGTCAAACCTTTCCCTCCCAAAGTAACATGGTCAAACCTTTCTTTCCCAAAATAACACGTGGCAACTGAAGAGATTGTCTCGGGATTTTTTTTAACAGCTAAATTTGCATTGTCAAACCTTTCCTCTTACTTAAACACACCAAACCACACACACATTCCACCAAAACACACATAAACCCAAAGAACAAAACCACTGACGATGGCTTTCTACATTGGTTCAGAGGAAGAGGAGTGGAAAAAAGTTTTGAACAACCATTATTTAATGGATTTAGTTCTTGATGGTTATGGCAATGAACCAATTGCTGAGTATGGTTCTTACTGGGAGATACCAAAGGATTTGAGGAAACAGATTCTTACTTGGCTAAGGAAACAAAATGGCTACTATGAGATGCTTTTGGGTGATACGGAGGAGGAGGAGGAGAAGCAAGAGAATGTGGATACCGGTTTACCACAGTCTGATGAGTAAGAACAAAGGATCTCCCATCTTGAAGATGTGCTCAATCATCTCAAGGATAAGAAGGAGACGAAAGAAAAGGAGATGAAGAAAAGGAAGAAAAAGGGTCATGCGGAAGGTAGCGGTTCAAACTTCTAAACAAGTGTTTGTATGCTTAGAAAGTTTTTTGGAAATTTGTAATCTTGTGAACTCCTTATGATCAATGAACTTATGGAATTAGGATGTTTATGTTTCAATTTTTATGTTTGTGTTTCAATTCTTGACTTTAAAAAGTCAAAATGCATAAATACAAACACCCCCGCATATGCAAATGCACCTGCAAAATGCTTAAGCAAAAAGGTTATGCAAAATGAAAAATGCTTAACCCAACCAATTACATAAACATGTCTTACATAGATTAACTAAAATTGTCTTAAAATACCAGTACATTCAAATAGTAAACACAAAAGAGGAACATTATCTTGCATTTAATTTTTCTTCTTGAAATATAATGAACAACACTTAGAACCTCTTTTGGGAGCTAGTTCTTTCTTCTTTGCTCTTAGGCCAAGGAAGCAGCCGGTTACACTCGGAGCCTTGCCTTCCTCTGCTCACTGGTACCCTCATCTAGCCTTGCCTTTCTCTGTTTATCATCAGCTTCCTTCCTCTGCTCACTGGTACCCTCAGCTGGCTTACCCTTCCTCTGATTACTGGTACCATCATCTGATTCCAAGTCAGTGCTCAAAGTACCCAAATCCAAAACTGCATAAAGTATGCAACAAAGGCAAACTGTGATACAAGCTATAATATTCACTTCCAAGAACATTATTTAAATCAATAACATCTATATGGTAGAAAGACATTCCAAACACCCCTTTAAGAGCTTGAGTATATTTACCTTGTAGCGTTTCCTTCTTTCTGCTAATAACAGCTCATCAACAAGATATGCAGAGGTTAAATAAGAATTATTTGCTTTTCCAAACACCCTTTTAAGAGGTTGAATGCTTTTACCCTTATTTTCAACCTTTGTCATCAAAAATTGCTCATCAAGAAATTCATCTACATTTTCCTCTTTGATTATTTTGAATGGCCCATATCTTGCTTTCATCTGTTCCATTAATCCATAATTAATGGCATTGCCCAGCTTAGACTAAACTTCTTCATCATCCGCCACACATTCAGTCAGTTTAAGCTCAACTTTCGATCTCATAGCTGTAAACATTATTCCAGCTAAGCCAAACTGTAATACTAACTCAAATAAATGTATTTACATAACATCATAACAGGTTCAAAAAATTAGCCTTTCATGATTTTTGTCCTGTATGACACATGTTCAAGTTTTGCAATCCTCTTTTCCATATGGGCACAACAACTCTTCGCACCATCACTGAAATCTATAAAGATAGCCAATAAGACTAGATGTGATCACTTATACACTAAATGCCATCAATTAACACAAGCAAGTAGAGACTACTCTTAATCACTCACAGTCACATTTAATTACCAAAATCAAAGTAATCAAATTTTTAACAAATAAAGGAACTAAATAAAAAAAAAAAACTTACCAACACCAAATACCCGTTGCATAGTTTCAGTATCGACAGTGGTATCACTGTCGCTACTTCCAATTTGGTCGGCATCTATGCTCAACAAATTAAGGTTTATGTTTGTATGTGTTGGACGTTATGTTTGTGTCAGCCCCAAATGATTTACTTTTATATCAAGGTTTTATCGCGAATTTTGTCCCTCAAGGTTTGGAGGGGGGAATACGTAATTGTACATATGTGCGGGAAAGAAAGGAAAATGGTCGAATTGCGATTATAGAAGGAAAGGAGGGTAAAATAGTCATCATTGCACTTAACGGGATTTTCTAATGAGCGTTAGCGAATAAACCATTTTTGCATGAACAGTAACGCACATGGGGCATTATTTACAAATCGAAACCTGCTCACGTACATTTTTTGCATTTTTTTTTTCGTATGAGGACCATATTTGCATTTTTTCAAAATGTTAGAGGCATTTTTTGCAGTTTACCCTAAAATAAAAAAACCTTGCAATAGACTGTTGCTAACAGTAGTCGGTAGGGATTATTTCCCCATAAAACAATACATATATGGTGGAATATCATCTTCTCATTAAAAAGCCAATAATAAGTTGACATACTATCACTACTACAAAAAAGGCAATAGAGCCCCGTTGAAATACCACTTAGATCCCGGTTTTGGGTGAGGGCTCAAAAGGGGGGGCGGGGACTCTATATGAAAGAGCAATAAAGCCCTGTTTAGAAAATGGGCTCTATTCCTCATCTTAAAGCCCTGTTTTTAACTAAGGAATCTGGCTCTATGTGAAATCATTTGTTTAAAAAAAACATAAAACCATGTTTTCTAATCATAAACATGGCTCTGTTATAGAACAAATTATTAAAAAAATGCTAAATTCAGCCAATAAATTAAAACTTAAAGAAAAAAGATGATGGTTTGAAATTTTCATATGTCATCCATTATACAAAATCCTAAGCAGAATTATCTATACAAAAGGATTTGAGTTTAATATAAGCTACAATCTTGAGTCTGCTCTTAGGACTCGCCACCTTTTCCTAACCAATGGAACTGCTAATCCGACAAATTAAACCAAAAGGATGGAAGCGATAGCCACACGTTTGAGAAAGAAAGCAGCTTAATCATCCCAGCATAGTTCTAAGTCTGGTGAGTTGCTGCAAAACCGACCTAGTTGACATAAATGGAGGCAGTAGCAATCAATAAATATCAAATAACCTAAATACAGTATTCACATTAAGGGTTGCTACAATTACTAATTCAGCAAGGATACATCCTTGTTACATGTATATAAGATTCTAAGATTCTAAGATTCTAAGATTCTTATGCATAACGCATTTGTTAAGGAAAGAGTAATAATAAAACGAAAGAAATCTTACTTGAATCAGACCATTTCAAATAAGACTGCAACGAAGTTTGCACTACAGTAGTTTTACTCTGATGTTAGAGTTTCACTTCACAAAACCTCGTTTAGGATAGAACATGAAAATTCTTACAATAGAACCCGCATATCCTTAAAAACCAACCTGAAAAAAAATTAACAGTCAAATCAAATAGTTTATAAGAATAACAACTCCAAGTCTGAAAAAACAAGTAAACCAAATACTTAAATAAGAAAGTATCACGTAAACTATAATTTACATACATTTTCTAAGCACACAAGCAAAAGTTGAATGATATTGTTAAAAGATATCTATAGCTTGATAAGCGACGCCACAATCCAATCATAGGGGTGGATTTTGCCAAGAAAAACTAGCTCCTAAGTCCAAACTAAGTATTGGAACATGGTATTAGACGATAGATAGTTGGCCCAAGCCTGGTCTGTGGGCTTAGGTTTAGAAACCTGGCTTAGAAAAGCAAATGACCCATCCATCATGCAAATTTTAATACTTGAATCAAATACAATTCAAAAGAATCGAAACATAAGTCTGAAAAATCAAATATATACCTCTCCACATAGGCAAATCTATCCTACCTGTGTGCTGATGTGTAACTTTATAAATGTCATTACCAGCACGGAAAGCACACATTGTCATGTTGTCGACGTAATTATTATGTTAGGACAATTTTTAAAGATAAGTCCATGTTTCCTCTCACTTGTATAACTGAGAGAAAAGTACTCACTTTGGCCTTGAACGCTTTGAGTAATGGACTCACGAGAACCTGCAGTGAAAGTATTCATATGATTAACTCTTTTATGAGTGACTTTCTTGTAACATAAATCAAACGAAAGATTGTACCTTTAGTCTTGTAGGAAGCAAAATGCATCACATAGAGAACATTTCAACTATATTTTTTTTTCTTACGACCATTGTTACCCGTCAATTGAATGGGACAGATTAAGCATCTAAATTTATACACTTGTACCAAAAAAGTTATAAATGAAGTAGAAAGTGTTTCAAGGTTCCTCATAGAATCTAAGGTGTTGCAATATCACTAATTAAAACCGTTCACTAACAGCAACGAACAGGTAAGATCCATTGATACGATTGTCATATATCACTTAAGCATTTCATCAAGCACCTTGTATTCAATTAGATTCAAATATACTGGAGTACTTACTGTGAATCCTTATATGTACTAACTCAACAATAAAATGCATAAATCAAACTCAACATATTTTTAATAACATATATTGGTATCTAATTGCTAGAAAATTGAATAGGAAAAAATATTTAGCTGGATAGTAAATACAATGGATGCTATATCTCCTAATTAGTAATTATGGTAGTGATGCGTGACGTCGCCGTGGTGGTGGTGAGCGACTGTAGAGGCAATGGTGGTGTGTGGTTGTGGAG
Organism: Artemisia annua; assembly: GCA_014162995.1. NCBI lineage: Eukaryota > Viridiplantae > Streptophyta > Magnoliopsida > Asterales > Asteraceae > Artemisia > Artemisia annua. The sequence goes on along the minus strand of LBNU01038072.1, from coordinate 23,013 downwards.
ATGATATCTAGTTTTAAGTGTTTAAGTTGGAGATTAGGTTGTGGATGTGTGGTGGTGGGAACAAAGTAAAAAGTGGTTTAGATGAAAAGGAAGGCAAAGTGAAAAAAAAAATAGGAGGGAGAAATCCCGCTCAAATGAAAAATCAAACTTTTAAAGCCCGGTTTCTTACTGAAATCATGACTGTGTATCTTTATTGTAATAGAGCCTGGTTTTTCTATTTTAAAACCGGGTTTTATGCCTTTGGATTTGGTGGAACTCTTCATAGAGCCCTTTTTTTCAATAAACATGGCTTTATTAGGGGGGCTTTATTCTAAAATTTGTAGTAGTGTATGCTGTGAATGCACACCAGCATACGTCAGTTTTTGCCAAGAAAGTAACAGTCATTTTTATTTGCCTTCGTGGTCCAACATTAATTAGTTATATCATGTCAAGTTCTATTGTCATCTTCCAAAGTACAAAATAATGAATCGCTATACTAAATGTTGATTGTACTTGATAACCATCATGGATTCTAACCATAACCATAATAGCTAGGTTGGTTGGTTTTTGGTTTAGATCCTGACAAAATTGAATGGTTGTTGTTGTGGCCTAGTGGTAAGTTTCTTGATGTTCTAACAAGAGTTCTATAGTTCAAAACTCTTTAGGCACACATTTAGGGTGGTCATGAAAGAGGTTGAAACAGTCATGCATGGGTATATTCTGGGTAAACCACGTACGTTTGACTCAAAAAATTAACTCGTACTCCTTGGAATTTCTATCACCATTTTGAAATGATATCTTTGGGAAAGCAAATTTGGTTCAATAAAATCATGAATGCTACAAATGAATAGCCTGAGTTATGGAGATATGCAAACGTACGTGTTGAAATCTCAAGTAAAAATTATTTGGACACATCACAAACAGAATTACAGAAATATTGATAATAATATAGCTAGCAATGAAAGGAGTATTTGTTATTGTTAAAAAAAAACTAGAATACTGAACACTTATTAATCTTTGAACAAAAGCAATAAAGTTTTCTAGTTTATGTGAGTTGCATTTTTACCATCAAATATTAAATTAGTTGCTTAGATTGTGTGTTAATCGGGTAGGTTTAAAAAAAGACAAATTTCTTCAAAATGCATCATACTTGCCACCAGTGGCGAAGCTTGAAAATTTTCAGTGGGGGGTCGGGATTAAAAATTTTTTTTCCTAACGATATTTTTCGGGTAATATGTTCGGGTCGGTGATTCGATTCAGGTCGGGTCAAAAATTAAATACTATTATTATATAAAAAAAAGTTTCAATCACTAAAAAACTAAACATTTGTCCAAGACAACTAAACATTAAAAAGGAGACAAACGGTTGGTACCTGGTTCGATTCATTGAAGAAATTAGAGTTCAACCTTTCGACCTTTAAGACCCTTGAATTCTTTAATTATGGACTCCGAATCAAACTTGTCAGCAATTTCTTTTTCTATGTAAATCATCATACTGTTTGCTAGATTCTCATCTGACATCTTATTACGTAGGCGATTCTTGAATATCTTCATTTATAAATTTGAGTTATATAAAAATTATGTAATGTATTTTAGTTTGGGTTATTGGGTAGATGGGCTTATGTAAAATGTAATGGATCAATTTTATTGCTTAATATATAAAAAAAATTCACAATTAAAATGGGGGGTCGAAACCGAATATACCGAAATTTTTCTACACGAAAACTATATACCCCCTACATCGCAAAAAAAATTTCGGGGGGGTCGGGCCCCCCCCCCCCCCCTGAATAGCTGCGCCACTGCTTGCCACAAATGTTACTTTCGTGTAGTAAACAATTTTTTTTTCCTTCTATGGGTACAACACTTTTATTTTTTGGTCTTTTTGAAGTACTTTGTGACGTTTTTGCCCCTCAAATTATTAAAAATCCAAGGGCAAAATGTCACAAAGTACATCAAAAAGACCAAAAAAATGAAAGTTCAGTACCCTTATAATATAAGGAAAAAAATTTGTTCAATACATGAAAATAAGATTTGTGGCAAGTATAGAACATTAATAGGTATTAAGTTTGTTTCTGGACAACCTTGTTTAAAAGTATGGAATGGGAACATTCAACAAGGACAAAGTCAATATCTGAACTTTTTAAGTACGTTTTCAGATTTCTAATTAAGTATGAAGTTGAAACATTGATACGTATAATTAAGCACAACACAAGTCAACAAAACAACTATGTATATACAAATGGAGTTCAAAATTTGTATCATAATTTTCTGTACCATGCCTGGTTTTCGAGTCATACTAAAAGAAGCTTATTATAATTTACAAAACTACGGCAAAACACTTTTTTTAATGAGGGCGATATTGATTTTCCTCCAAGGAATTTATGCTTCTAGTCGACTTTCACTGACTCGAGCAGACAAAATGACTTGGTTTTAAAAACTATGTTTAATGGGTTTTGTCAAACTCGTACTCGTATGATCTTACTAGCAGTACACTTGTAGGATCGCTTTAGGATCTTCCACAATGTAGGATCGTATGCGGGATCGTAAGATCGTGCCTAAAATTGTAAGATCGGCTAACCATCCAATCTTACCAAATCTCAAATTCATTATTTATTCTTAAGGCCAAATAATAAAAGTAACAAAGTACTAGTAAATAATAGTTGTGTTTTGGTTCGTTAGTGTTATGTTAGTAGCTATTGTACACTACCTTGGTTCTAAAGTTTTATACATACAACACTTATTTTCTATTCGTGATTATGATTTTGAAGAACTGATCGAATTTTGATTTCAGATGAGAAAAATGAAGTTAATGCATCGCTCTTTTGTGGGTTCATGTGTTTTGAAACGTTTATGACCTATTTTGTGTTTTCGAGCAATTTTTACTATTATTCACCCATGATATGCTGGTATTGATGTGCTCAAGTTGTTAAAGCTACTTTCCTTACTTACACATGTAAACAAATGGGGTTTTTCTAAATCATGTGACATGAAGAGAGCGAGTCTTTGATTTATATATACGCAATTTAACTGGCACTACAAGAAAAAGTGTGTTTAGTGACGAGAATTTAGTGACCACTTTTTTTTTTGGTCACTATTTAAGCCATTTAGTGACCACATAATCCTTCGTCACTGATTTTTGGTCATTCGTAAATCATTAGTGACGAGCAAGATGGTCACTAATTATTCACCGAACTACATGTCGAATATATTTGATTTATCATATAGATGAGATTATTAGCCACTGATTGAACATAATAATAATAATAACCGACTAAAATTAGTTGTGTAAAAGTGAATTTAGATACATTTTGAAACATTTTATAACGGCAAGAATGATTGGTGAAAGATAAGTATAAATAGACGTAAAAATACAGTAAATAGACGCCAAATTGAAATATCTAACTTACCACCATGCTTTAAACAACATATTGCCAAATACAAGTCCATATGCTTGTGGGCTTAATAAATTTTTTAGACAAAATACTTTAGTCTAATAACACTTAAAATCCAAACAATCTTTCCGGTTCAACTCGAGTGATATAACTCCATCACAGTCTGTTTTATTACTACTGTTCCATTAAATCCCTAAATCACTTAAACCTACTTCAATAAAATGCAATCGCTCCTTATGATTCGCTTATCGGTTGATTCATGCATCAAAAATTGCTCTTCACTGATTTGCTTATCAGGTTTCATCACAAATTCCCTCTGAATACATCGATTTCAGTTTTTGTGAATAACAAATTCTGATTTGTGTTAGTTGCTGATTATTTTTAGTTGCTTGTGATGTGTTTAGGCTCGATCGTGTTTACCGCGTGATCTGATTTGATGTGTTCTGTTTAGTCAATTGTGAGTCAATTTCTGATTCGTGTTAGGAGGAGATTAGTAATAAGAGCTGAGTCGTAGTTAGGATAGACAGTTGATATACAAGTGTAAGTAGCGTAGTTGTAATTGCTGCACCAAAGGTGTTTGATGAAATGTCTAAGATAATGAATAGCCTTAGGTTTTGAAACTATTCTTTACGTTAAATTTGCTGCACCAAAGGTGTTTGATGAAATGTCTAACAATTAATGTGCAAAGGTAACGTTGCTCCATATGATTTGGAGCATTGTTTTGAACGTATGGTAGTACGTTTCTAGCATTTGCCTCGAAAGTATGTAAAAATCCAGAAAAAATGAGTTTGTAATTGACCAAGGAGTTAACATGATCTTTGAGATGAGAATGCTGAATGTCATGAGAATGCTGAATTTGTAATCGGCCAAGGAGTTATCATATTTTTTGTGTTTGTGTGTGCATAGACAACGTGAGAGAAGGCTGAATGTCATGAAACTTAATTAAAGGATACATGAAACTTGAAACGTGATGAGGCAATATGGTGTATGAAAAAACGGGATCCTTTGTTTGCAATTTAGTGTTAACTCTTTAAGTGGGTGGGGGGTGATAACTTAATTAAGGTGCCTCACTAATTGCTGAACATGTGGTTATATTGTTTTTAGATAAATTGAGTCATATTAGGAAAAGTATTGGTTTATTTAGTGTGGGATGGATGGGTGATAGATTTTACATTTATTGTGGGTCTATGGAAGTTGGAGATCTTTTCACTTGATTCTTGTTTAATAGGTTCATATATGTTGAGTTCTTGTAGTTTGGTTTGCCTGCTTAGCTAAGTCAAAATCTACTGATATTTCAACTTTAGGCGTCTTTCTGTTCTATATATGTTAGTTACCTAATATCCTATAGGGTTGACAAGAACGTAACTACGTCAAAACTCAAAAGTCATTTTGGTTCACTTATTACAGTAACTGATTAGGTACTGAGATATTCCACAGCAGCCACCGAACGAACTACTTCTCAATCCGATATTCCCGCTGTCTAAACTTGAGAGGATCAATTCTAGCTTCTGAATCCGTAAATACTTTATGATCACTACTTTGCTTATTTAGTGCTATGGCTACTCAATTCCCATTTACAATACTTCAAGGTTCTTCGCTATATTTGGCACATAGGTATCTTCTTTCGGTTGATAGAGCTAACTTTTGTATTTTGAAAGTTGCTTACGCTTATAATGAACAAAACTACTTATTTACCCCTTAACCAATTGTGTTGCGTGTCATGATATGTCATTTTACACTTTTCATCCACAACTCCAACCATTGCCAAACATAGCCTTGATTACACCCCTTAGGATATTATAGGAATTAACTAATGGACTCTCATGGGCATCTATTAATATTTTATTTGTTCTTTAATGCAGGCGTTTGTACCTGAAATTCCTTAAAAAGATGCGTCTGGGCTCACTTACTTGGCAGGTTACGCGTAACATGAGGGACCGTGTGTCAGATGGGTCAGTATGATAGTAGTGGTGTGGCTTCAACAGGTGGAAATAGTGGTACGTCTGGCATGTGCTTTAAGTGTAATTAACCAGGGCATCAGGCACGAGACTGCCCTGGTAATTGACTTTGTATATATTTCGATAATTTAAACCAGCATGGTAGCTGTTAATTTCCATATTATATATTTATAGCAACATGTATTGCAAGTCACAAATAAGCTTTTATATATCTGTATGTATTCATAATGGCTGGTATAATGCGCGAGTCCAAAAATTACTCCTAAAGAGGTAACATTAATTTTCGTTTGCTACTTCTGTTTGTTGCAGGTATGTTTATTTTTAAAGCCATCTTCATGGGTTCAGTTCTTTTGAAGTGAATCCACAAAGCGTTACCAAAGTGGCCCGGGAATACCGCAAAGTATATAAGGTAAACGATTAAGTTGGTGATAAGTCAGCTGATTTGGGCATGTTTATCTCTAATCTGTCAAATGAGTTAAGCTAAAGGGTTTAACCATTATGGGAACGGGGTCAAACGCTTCGAAAATTGTCCGGAGGTGTGTCCAAATGCATATTATAAATTACTATACCTGATTATGTTTGTAGTAACAATTTAACCTTTTCATCACGAGTAGCACATTATTTGTTTATGAATTTAATAATTCGGAGAAAAAAAATGTGTTTGCAGGTTGGCACCACCCGTTTTGACCCACACTTATAAATTATCTTTGACACATTGTATGTATCAACAACAACATAGGCCGGAGGTAAGAGTTGTACAATCTTATGCCTGAATAGTCTAAGAGATTATCGTTCTGTTTGACATGGTGGGTATGCTTTGTTTCTTTCTTATATTTGCAGGACAACAACATTGAGTTTTGGAGAAAATTTGTGGCTGATTACTTTGCTCATAATGGCAGGAAGGAATGGTGTGTATCTTTGTATGGTAACAGACGCCATACTACAAGAGCTTTTCCTAAGGTGAGTTGCTAGGGTTGCTTTTTGGTTGTGTTATATCATTGTCTTACTAATGTCAGTGTGTACACAGTTGCATAAATTTGTGGTTTTTATATTGGTGTCAATTTGTTTTTATGAAAATATTAATAATAATATATGTATCTGCATAGTCACATAAATAAGTAGTTTTTATGTTAGTGTCAAATTTTCCTGGTGTGGTGATTGTTAGACTGTATTACTAGTGACTCAGGTGTTAAATGATTATGGACATTGCACAATGACTAGAATTAGGAAGAGGAAGAGGTGGCTTTGAAGCAAAAAATGGGGTGGGGTATGTTGCACATAAGTTAGGATTTTGTTTGTGGTTGTAGATAGATGGTCTGTCTTTGGGTGCATGTGCGTTTCACCATTTTAAAAGAGCTTATGTAGTTTTGAAGGTTTGGCTTTGCTCAATTTACTTCTCAACTAATAAAAAATGAGATTAGAATGCTGGGTTTGCACAATGGCTTTGTATGTTGCGTATGCTAATGTATTCACATCTAGGTTTGTGATTACTTGGATTTGTAGAAAATCTAGTGTCACACTGTGACTAGCAGATTGTACTGTTGGTCTTTACACTGTGACTAGCAGATTGTACTGTTTTTTTCATACGCTGTGGTTGACACATTTGTCCCAATTATTTTCCCCAAAAATCATCAATGATGACATGATCTTTAAAACTTTTCATGTCCTTATACAACATTGTTTCACTACCATTTTATAAACAACTCTGTTATTATCATATAAACTATCTTTCGCTGTATTACAAATGTCCAAAGAATTACCTTACTAATACCTTGTAAACGAATAATCAGACTTACTATCAACTTATGAACTGTTTTGTTAATCCCATATATTTGTAAGCACCTTACAAACAATCTTGTCATAAACTTAACTATTTTACTATCGCTTTATAAACCATTCGATCAATTAACTCGTAAAAACTAGTTTACTACCATTTTCTAAACCATTTTCGCTAAAATCTTAATACACGTCTTGCCACCCTTTTGCAAACTACTTTACGATCATCTTACAAACTAAATCACTAATATACTACTCTTACATAAACTGTTTGGACTAGTTCCAAATAAACTATTTTGTTATCATCTTACAAATCGCTCTGTCATTTACCTTATACCAAAATTTTTTACCACCTTATAAACGATTTTGTTATTATCTTACGAATTACTCGACCATGTCTATTAACTAAAACCATTGATTTAATATTGCCTCATGAACTATCTTGTTATTATTTTGTTGTTCGGCTTTCTCTTCTAAATCTTATAAACTTATTTATCATCTACTAAAGTAGAAGTTCAGCAACTTTCTCTATATTCATCAAGTTCTTTTTTTTGAAACCTTCATTGTAAAGATCTGTGATTCAGTCCTGGTGTGAACTATTTTTGAACTGCTTAAAACTACCTTTCCGCGTGTATTTTCCTTATTCGCTTGTGTTACACACTCATACTACTTACTTATGATTGATACATACGTATGTACAAACTCTATACTTGTCCAACAATGGACATATCACGAGTATAACTAAGATAAGTATTTGAAAATTTTATCGAACCTCGGTTAAATATAGCCTAGTCACCTATATTTAACCAAGGGACAGTGGAACATAGTCTGACTACCTATGTTCGACTTAGATTTTTCAAATACTGGGAATAGTTATATATGGGTTATGTCTAATTGATTTTCTACTTGATTTCCGAGAATCACGAAATTTCTTGTGTAAGCATAAACAATTCAGTGTTATTCTTTCGATCGAGCAAAACAACTAAACAAATCCTTACTCAATCTTTATCGCGTATAGTTAACCTTACTCTACACCGTATTTCTAGATGACGAGAATCGAACCGCATCGTTAGTTATTCTAGACTTCATTCCTTACGAGTATCCTCATCCTTTCGCAAGTGAACCGTCTGGAGATAAAGCTAGTTGAGCTCCGGGACGGCGCTCTCTTAAGGGGTACGTGATGTGACATTTCATAAATTTCATGTCACTAATTATAATATTTTTATTATTTAACTATTTTTTTTTTAATTAACTTCGTCGGAAGTTATTCGCGTACGTCGTGTCATGTTCAAGTTAATTCAACCAATACTTGGCTACGCCAACTCTACACTTTTTATGTATTTTCGGTTCCTTACAATCCTCTTTTAAAAGTCACTTTTCATTTTTTTTTCATTTTTACGTAAACCTTGCACCTTTCACGTTTTACACGATATAAATTTACGTTTTATGATTTTAACAACATGAACCAACCTAGACTATGATGATTTGACATATTCTATGCATTTTAACCTATTTTCATATTTACAATTATATTTTATACTTGTCATTTCATTTTTATAGTTTACGTCACTTTTATCAAGAACCGGTGTCTTTAAACGCATTTTCAACTCACGGTTTCAGTTTTAACGATTTTTAAATCCTCCGATGAACTCACCACTCATCTAAATTACTAAAATAGGTTATGATATCATGTTTAAATATTTTTGAAAGTTCTAAAAATTATTACTACCTGGTACTACATTACGCCTCTTAAAAACTTTACGTTTTAATTACCGGGATCAAAACTACTCTCTATAACACACTTATACTCAAATGATATCATCAAAATATCCCACTCACCCTCTCCTAGCCATGAGGTGGCTGAATTTTGTGGTATGCATGCTTAAGAATTTAAAATTTTAACAAGTGTAACTAAGAAAACTTGTAAGTCTTACACTAACACAAAACCACTAAAACTAAACCATTTATCTCATTCAATACATGCAAAACCACTAATTTTCTCTCTTCCCTCTTGATATCCACGACCAAAAACATATCCAAATCACATATTTCATCCAAAATTTTACTAAATTATTAATCATAGATCAAATATCTTGAAGCCCTAGTCTTGTTCTTGGTTTATTCCACTCAAAACATCATCAAATCTCATCATTTCTAAGGTGTTCTATTTGGAAGATTACAAGAGTATTTTAAAGACTTCCAAGGTGTCAAGTGGCTGTGATTTTCAAGGTTTTACAAAGTATTTTGGTGGCCAAAGATTTGGATAAAAGATTTGTAAAAGAAGGGTGCAAGTGTTATTGGTAAATTAGGTGTAGGGATCCTTGTTTCCAGATCTTTTCTTGTTCATCAACTCTTTGTAAGGAACCAATCACTCTCTTTTCACTTCATTTTTATTTTCATTCCTGTATAAATATTACTACTTGATGTATTTGTATATTATATAAGTTATGTTGCTTGGTTAGGCTTGGTACATAAGCTAGATCACAATAAAAGCACTAAAGGACTAAACATGCAAACTGTGATTCTGATTCAGGGGTAAAAAAAGGAATAAACTGATTTAATCAGTAAATATTGGTCCTAAACTAAAAATATGTGGTTGTAGCCCTATGTCTTTTGGTCGTTTTGACGGGTATTTCATCGAATAACTCATTACGATGATTAAACTAGAAATATTTTCGTGAAACATGCCAGATTCTGAGTTGCAGATTTAAATGGTAAAAATCTCAGTGATAAATTTATTTTCACTACTTGGCCCAGTTTTATGAAATGTAGGTAACATCTTATCTTAAACGTGGCCGCAAACGGGGAATCAAACGGGCTTGTAGAACTCTACTTATCGCAACGTTTGTGGGATAGTTGTAAATTTGAAAACTGATGGACTGAGTAGTATGGGTAAATAAATAGTTTTACTAAGGTAATCAAATTTTTGACTTAGTGGGACCCACATAGTTTGTTAGTACAGACAAATACCTTTCCGGGGATATAAAGAACGTAAATTTTTGACTTACGGTTTACAAGTAACGGAATTTCTAAGATGAGCAAGCTATAAAAATTTCCATCAGCATTGGAATAAAAAGTATAAAAATGTTTACATTTTATAAAACTTTTGGACTTTAAATATATTTTGAACTACCTCATATATTTTGAACTCTTAGGCTTAATTTGAACCTTTTTGACTAAAAATGGGACCCTTGGACTAAATTTGAACCTTAGACTTATCATTGGACCAACATAACATATTTTGGACTTAGAAACAAATATAAATTTGACACTTGACTTTTATAAAGAATATAAATTCATATTTATAAATAACTCTTTAGTGTCAAGCTAAAACTTGTTATATGTATTTAGTATATGTGTACCAAGCACAATTAAGATCATAATTTATATAACATATAGCCATATGACATAAATATTTATTTTCAAAAACTAAGACACGTGTATATCTATTTAGGTTCATCGTAGGACTTTCGCGGCTCATTCATCACTTACTTGTTCTTTGCTATTCACTTTGCTCACGGTGAGTTTATAGCCTCGCCTTTACTCATTTAAATGTTTTATAAACCTCGCGAGGGGGATACATGCTAGTTTTACAAACTGAATACAAGTAGTTTTTTTTTGTATGCTAGACCTGATTACATGATTTATAGACATCTGACATTGAGTATTCTTGCCAATTAAGTCCCCATCATGAACCGTTAATTTCGTTGGAAACGCTAGTATTATGAATATGCATATTGGGCATTGACCAGCCTGGCCGAATGGGTAGCGCCCATCTTTCAACGGTCACATAATATTGAGAAATATGTGGTAAATGGCAAATATTACCCTACCGGGGCAATTATTAAATCTAGGTTAAGGTTCGGTTTCATGAGCTCAATGCTATAAATCTTATTTCCCGACTTGTATTTGTTACATGTCAACTTAATTATGGGCGTATAACAACGTAGCCCATCGTATTTTAAACTGAATTATCTTGTATTCAACTTATTACTTATTAAACTCTATGAATTCACTCAACCTTTGTGTTGACTTTTTAGCATGTATTTTCTCAGGTACGTAAGTGGCTTAAGCTTGGATGGGCGGCGCAAAGAAATGGATATCTACTTGATGGCTCATGTTTAAATAAAATTTTCATTCGATAATGACTTATACTATTAAATTTGTGTATTTCTAAACTTATGTTAAACTTTTGGGACCTCAACTCTGATAGTGAATTGTTAAAAACAACTTTGTTTTAAAGTTGTTTACTATACTTGTACTATGCGACTATTAAATAACACCCTATGTTGTATTCCGTTGCGTTCTTAAAATGGGGGTGTTATAGAATGGTACCAGAGCACAAATTATAGTGAACTAGGTCTTTTTGTTTTAAAAACCTAGACTATAATCATTTATTTTTCAAAATCATGAGCTGCCATCATCTTTTCCGATATCCATGCGTGCCTACTCCTGAATTTTCTATTACTCCCTCAAGTATATCTTAATCATATTAAGGATAATTGTAGTAGCACTATAATTATTTCTTAACTCATCCGATAATCCGCGAAAGTATCAATCTTATATATATAAACTTTGTGCACTAAACGTTCTAGTGGTATTTTATGCTATTCATGTGCATTCTAAATTTCCATTCGGAAATTTATACACATCTTCGAAAGCATCGCTATTTTTTTTTAACGGAGTTTCTCTATGTGAATACTAAACTCTTCTAAACATTGTGAGTTACACGATGGTATTTCTTAGACATTGTATGTGATTACAATGATCTCTCTTGTTTTGATTGGTACCAGAGCACAAATTATAGTGAACTAGGTCTTTTTGTTTTAAAAACCTAGACTATAATCATTTATTTTTTTCAAAATCATGAGCTTCCATCATCTTGTCCGATATCCATGCGCGCCTACTCCTGAATTTCCTATTACTCCCTCGAGTATATCTTAATTATATTAAGGATAATTATAGGAGCACTATAATTATTTCTTAACTCATCCGATAATCTGCGAAAGTATCACTCTTATATATATAACTTTGTGCACTAAACTTTCTAGTTGTATTTTATGCTATTCTTGTGCATTGTAAATTTCCATCCGGAAATTTATACACATCTTCGAAAGCATCGCTATTTTTCTTAACGAATTTTCTCTATGTGAATACTAAACTTTTCTAAACATTGTGAGTTACACGATGGTATTTATCAAACATTGTATGTGATTACAATGGTCTCTCTTATTTATCAGACATTGTATGTGATTACAATGGTCTCTCTTATTTATCCGACATTGTATGTGATTACAATGGCCTCTAAACTCTTTCATAACTGTATATTATATCATTTCATATAATATCGAAACCTGTTGCATTTTATCAATTTCTATTGGTTATCTTACTCCCCGTGAACTCATGTTTCCTGAGAATTTCTTGCTTATTTTCTTAAGCACCACTATTGATACTACACATATTAAGATTATCTATATACACTTAGTTTACTCTCAACTACTTATCGTTATAAATGTTTTACCGATTCTTACCTTTTATATGCTCAGCCTCCAGGGTATCATGTCAAACCCTACTTCTCCCAATTAAGTATCTATTTCACCAAAATTACTAAACTGTTATATATACTCATTTATCTTATGATCCCCTAAATCTTCTTCATACGCTGTGGTTGACACATTTGTCCCAATTATTTTCCCCAAAAATCATCAATGATGACATGATCTTTAAAACTTTTCATGACCTTATACAACATTGTTTCACTACCATTTTATAAACAACTCTGTTATTATCATATAAACTATCTTTCGCTGTATTACAAATGTCCAAAGAATTACCTTACTAATACCTTGTAAACGAATAACCATACTTACTATCAACTTATGAACACCTTTGTTAGTCCCATATAAACTATTTTGTAAACACCTTACAAACAAGTTTGCCATTAACTTAACTATTTTACTATCGCCTTATAAACTATTTCGGTAAAATATTTTGCAATATTTATCACCATCCATCAATCATTTTGTCACTCCCTTAAAAACTACATTACCACCATCTTATAAACTAAATCACTAATGTACTACCGTTACATAAACTCTTTTGACTAGTTCCTAATAAACTATTTGTTATCATCTTACAAATCGCTCTGTCATTTACCTTATACCAAAATTTTCACCACCCTATAAATCATTTAGATATTTTTCTTGCAAATAAGAACTATTTTGTTATTATGTTATCATTCATCATTCTCCTATAATTCTTATAAGCTAATTCATCATCTACAAAAGCTAAAGTTCAACAACTTTCTCTATATTCATGAAGTTCTCTTTTGAAACCTTCATTGTTAAAGGTCCGTGATTCTGGCCCGATGTGGACTAATCTAGAACTGCTTAAAACTTCCTTTGATGCGCGCATTTTCCTTATTCGCTTGTGTTACATACTCATACTACTTACATATGATTGATTCTTACGTATGTACAACTTATATCACTCTTTGTATATAAGAAACTTATGCAAACTTCATGCTTGTCCAACAATGGACATATCACGAGTATAACTAAGTTAAGTATTTGAAAATTTTATCGAACCTCGGTTAAATATAGTCTAGTCACCTATATTTAACCTAGGGACAGTGGAACATAGTCTGACTACCTATGTTCGACTTAGATTTTTCAAATACTCGGAATAGTTATATATGGGTTATGTCTAATTGATTTTCTACTTGATTTTCGAGAATCACGAAATTTCTTGTGTAAGCATAAACATTTCAGCGTTATTCTTTCGATCGAGCAAAACAACTAAACAAATCCTCACTCAATCTTTATCGCGTATAGTTAACCTTACTCTACACCGTATTTCTAGATGACAAGAATCGAACCGCATCGTTAGTTATTCTAGACTTCATTCCTTACGAGTATCCTCATCCTTTCGCAAATGAACCGTCTGGAGATAAAGCTAGTTGAGCTCCGGGACGGCGCTCTCTTAAGGGGTACGTGATGTGACATTTCGTAAATTTCATGTCACTAATTATAATATTTTTATTATTTAACTATTATTTTTTTTTATAATTAACTTCGCCGGAAGTTATTCGCGTACGTCGTGTCACGTTCAAGTTAATTCAACCAATACTTGG